>JAKUCV010000610.1:182174-234823 GCA_028386065.3 Turnera subulata | reverse complement strand
CGTAAGTGCTCCACAGATGGTTTGAAGCCATTCCAAGCCTCAAATGGAGTTTTATTGTCTAGAGCTTTTGTGGGCAGCCTATTTTGAATATAAACAGCAGTATTCACCGCCTCTGCCCAAAAGCTCTTAGGCATCTTTTTCTCAAACAAAAGACACCTAGCCATCTCCATGACTGTTCTATTTTTTCTTTCACTAACTCCATTTTGCTGTGGAGTATAACTTACTGTGAGCTGATGAGAGATGTCGGCATCTTCACAAAATTTGTTAAAATTTTGTGAAGTGTATTCGGTCCCATTATCTGACCTTGGGACCTTTATAGAGCAGCCACTCTGATTTTCTACCAAAGTTTTGAATTTTTGGAACACTTCAAACACCTCAGATTTTTGCTTCAAGAAATAAACCCAACACATTCTTGAAAAATCATCTATAAAGAGAATAAAGTACCTGCAACCTCCCAAAGAAGGTACTTTCATTGGTCCACAAACATCTGTATGGACTAATTGTAATTTTTCTGAGGCTCTCCAAGCTTTGTTGACTGGAAATGGCAACTTTGATTGCTTTCCCTGTTGACAGACCTCATAAACAGCAGAGCATTCTCCAACAGCAAGCATATTATGCACTATTTTCTTAGCATGAAGATTTTTTAAGGAAGTATAATTGACATGACCTAGCCTTTTATGCCAAAGAGAGGTCATATCAATTATGCTTGTATATGAATGAGCATTATTGTTCCTCAAATTTAATGAGAAACTTTTATCCTTCATGCCAACAGAAAATATCTTGTTGTTTGCAGCATCATATATAGTACAAGCACTATCTTTAAATATCAATGAATAATTTTCTCTAGTAATTGGCCCACACTTAATAAATTCTGATCAAGCTTGGGAACATATAAAACTTCCGAAATAAATTTGGTACCTGATGGAGTCTCAACCGCAACAGTATATTTTCCTTTGACGTCGATGTAGTCTCCATTCCCAATCTTGACCTTTGAAAGATAAGACTCATCTAAGTCTGAAAAAGCATCTATCTTGTGAGTCATGTGGTGTGTGCAACCACTGTCAATGAGCCAATCATCGCTCCTTGCTGTTGTATAACATGATGCAACAAACAGTTGTTCTTCTCGTGCTTCTTCTTGCTGGTTTTCAACATGTTGAGCCTGCTGATCCTGCTGCTGCTTCTTTTGTTGGCATACTTTATCAACATGGCCTGTCTTTTTGCAATTTTTGCATTGTGCATCAGGTCTGAACCAACAATACTTCTCCGAATGATTTGTTTTCTTGCAGAAAGAACAAGCTGGAAATTGTTTCTTCTGACCAAATTTGGTGTCGACATTGTACTTCTTTTGCTTTCCCTTTTTCTCCGTAGCTTGCTTTTGATTGTTGGTGCTGAACTGATACTTGTTTTTATGTTTAACATTCATAGCTCCCTCTGCTTGAATTCCCTGCCTGAGTGCTCTCCTTTGCTCTTGAGCTTGTAAAGAATGAACAAGCTCTTGCAAAGTTATTTCAGACAAGTCTTTTGATTCTTCCAATGAGGAGATTTTTTATTCAAACCTCTCTGGAAGACTCACCAACACCTTCTCAACTACCCTCTTATCTGGAAGATCTTCTCCCAAAAGTCTGATTTGGTTGACAATTTTCATCAACCTATCAGAAAATTCTTTGAGAGACTCAGCCTCCTCCATCCTCAAAAACTCAAATTCGCGTCTGAGATTGAGGACTTGCATCTGCCTTGATTTTTGGCTTCCCAAAAACTCCACCTTCAACTTATCCCAAGCTTCTTTGGCAGTTTGACAAGCCATAATTCTTGTAAAATTTTCTTCGGACACCAACGAAAAAATTGCAGATAAAGCTTGATAACCTTTTGCAATTTCTTCGTTGTGTTGCTTAATTTGATTTATAGTGGCTTGTTCCGATAGTGGGGTTGGATTTACACCAACATCAACAACCTCCCATAAGCCATAAGCTTGAAGATAAGCCTTCATCTTCACAGCCCATGTTTGGAAATTCTCACCTATGAACACAGGTGGTGTGGGTACTGTGAAGTTTCTTGACATCATTGAAGAATTGAGAAGATCGGTTTTTTTTAAAGTTATAGGAAGGCTGAATTTATGGGTATTGTGTTTTGGGGTTTATGGTCCCTTAAGAACAAGGGGGCTCCGCTACCAATTGAAAGAAAAAATTAAGGAAAGGGTGTATCTGAGAAAATGTTTGTGTGAGTATTTAGTTTTGCAAAATAAGGAAGGACTAAGAACTTGACATAGGAAAACAAAGGACTTGAAGAAACAGAGGACCAACTCACACGTTTTTGGTTATTACATTCAAGGAAAGCACACCTATTACATTGCATTACAATCACCATATTTATAGTCATACAAACCGACTTAACTTTCCAAAATATCTTAACTTTTCTTTTAGATTATTCTAGATAATCATTTAATGCTTAGAGAATATCTTAACTAATCCTAGATATGCTAATAGATTTTTCTAGATAATCATTAAAAAGTTTACATAAAAATCTTAAACTTTATGATGATTTTTATTTAATGCTCTCAGATTTTTTTAGAGGATTGTTCTAGATGTTGCAGGAAGTAATCAAGCTTCAACAGGATTGCCTGGTTTCCATTCCTGTTATATGACACTGATTGGATGGCAAGAGAGGTTTATGGTGGCAACCCTAGTGGAAATGGTGAGGAGAAGGACATGTATGATCGCGGTGTGCGTACAGGTGCACTAGGCTTGATGATTCTCTCGGTTGTTTTGATGTTGATGTCCCTAAGTGTGGAGGGGGTCTCCAGAATTATTGGTGTGAAGAAACTATGGGGAGCTGTGAATTTTATCTTGGCTATTTGCTTGGCCATGACTGTCTTGGTGACAAAGAAGGCCGAATTCAGCCGCTGGTATGCCACCGTAAGCGGTGGCGAGACCCACCTCTTGCCGCCTCCTAATAACGTTAAGGCCGGTGCTTTGACCATTTTTGCAGGGCTTGGCATCCCTCAAGCAGTAAGTTAGTTCTTGTTGCTTAGTTTCCCAACTATAGATAGTCGAAAACTTATATATATAGACAAGAAGTTTTTGGATACTGTACAGTCTGTTTAATTAAATTCATTCTCCAATCTTGAATTGGCCAGATCCTTTAGCATCCCATTTGCTTTGGCATCTATGTTTTCTAGCACCTCCGGTGCAGGTCAGGGTAAAATTTTCTTTATATCCATATCTCAGATGTTTCTCTTTTTGGGTTCAGATTTATGAATATACTAGATAGTTACCCGCGCGTCGCTGCGGGATTCAGGATTTATGTATAATTGATGCAGGAAGGAAAAAAAAATGATAATTCAAATAGGAAGAACAAAATACTTAGATGAAGATATATGTCAAAAGACTTGCGAGATTCAGGATTTATGTATAATTGATGCAGGAAGAAAAAAAAATGATAATTCAAATAGGAAGAACAAAATACTTAGATGAAGATATATGCCAAAAGACCTAATTTTGGATGAATTTCTTCCATCCACGCGCTATTTTTTACACACAGTATTTTAGTCTCAATAATACATAATTGATCATTCATTTATACATTAGCGTATAAATATAATGGTTATCTAGTACAATAAATTTAAGAGCAAACATGGTGGATTGACAACCCAACTCTCCAAAGTATTTATTGGGAGTGAGCTTCCATGTATCTATAGAAGTCTAAGGTAAAAAAGCCTTTTTATCCCTAGACTTTGCTCATTTCATCATTGTTGTCCGTCCATATTCTTTAAAAATCATCATTGTTGTCACTTAAGTTACGTAAATCCGAACGTTGTTGTACTTAAGTTACGTAAATCCGAACGTTGTTGTACAATTTACGTGTAATCTCCGGTGTGCCTTCAGGATGGACACATGGCAGTGAGCCCATCGGTGGCTAATGTTTTTAGTTTTTTATTTCCATATTTTATGTTCTTTTCATAATAAAAAAAAACAGGAAAAAGCCTTTTAACCTTGTATTTCTACTCATTAAAAATACAAACTCTTCACCTACTTAGTTAATCAGAAAAAAAAAACTCCTCACCTACTTAAAATTCGAAATATCCGTTAAAGATTAGAAAGAATGCTCACAGATTGATTTTATCATTAAAAAACACAAAATCCTATATTTCTACTTTACTTTCCTTCCAATCTTTTCCATCGGCAGCAAGATTAAAAAAAGCAAATAACCCGTAATACATAAGTAAATCCACCAGCAAATTCAAAGCAGTAAGCAGTTCATCAGTTTGTCTGGTACTGCTGTTCTTCTTCGTTAAAACCTAAAACAACATCATGAAACAAAGCTTCCCTGAACAAAAACCTCAAATCTCCGTCATCGAAATCTAAAAAATCACGAAACTATACACACCCTAAAGTTCCCAAGACAAATCCCAAGCAAGTTGTTTTGCACCAAATCAAAACCCCAGTTAGTCAAAACCAACCGTTCGAAATTACCCAATTACCAATCTAAAAAACTGAAGCCATAAATCAACACAATTGGTTATTACCATTCAACGGTTCGAGGTAAAGACACAGATCCCAAAACAAAAAATCCTCTGCTCCCCAAAAAATTCACAGGTAGTAGTGTGTCCCTTTCCCTCCCAACCCTCTCTCTTTGTTTTAACCAGTTTGTGCGTGGAGGTGATAGTGAAGGCGTCGAAGGGCGAGGAGAGGATTGTTGGGGAGGATTATTTGAAAAGGGAGTATCTGAAGGAGTGGGATGCCAAGTATGTGGCCACTTTCAGGTTCTTGGATCTGTTACACAGGGTGTTTTCTAAGAGCAATGTAGGGAGGGAGGCGTTGTTGGTGGAGTCGTGTGGGGATGAGTATGTGCAGAGGATGGCATTTTATGATTATTTGTATAAAGAGATTGGCTCATGGGAATGCATGGGAGGATGCCAAGATGGTGTTCAATACTGTTGGGAGTTTTTTTGGGGAGGAGGGAGATGGATCCTGCATTCAAGATTTAGATGCTTCCCAATCCTTGTTGTTTCTTTTCTGCTCTTCCCGTGAAAGAAAATAATAAATTTTATTTTTTCTTGGAGTTGCCAAATAAATTTCTGAATACAACAAATCAAATATTAAATGTATTCTTTGTACTGGAAAATTTAGAATAAAAAAATAAAAAACCTTATGAAATTGCAAAATTATTAACTAAAAAAGGTTTAGATTAAAAGATAATACAAAATGGCTTTCTTTGTATAAAGTCTAGAGTTACTACGTTGAGTTTGCAATTTACAGGTGAGAATTAAGGAGGAGATTGAAGGAGACGTGTTGGTGTGTTGGTCAAGGAGGAAATGATGGAGTGATGATTGAAGTCTAGCCACGCATGCATTCTCTGTTCAGTCAGAAAAGAAAAAAGAAAAAGGAATCGTAAAATTAAAGGGAATGGTAAGAATAATAATATAACTTAATGAATAGATTTAAATATAAAGAAAAAGATAATTTGGTCATAATAAAAAATTTTAAAGGCAAAACGGTCAAATCACTTCACACGGATCTTCCTTGTTTATATGTATAATGTTAAAGTTTCTCATAAGTGACTTATTTTACTTTGTGTCAATCTTGATAGGACTTTCTCTAGGAGTATTAAATGTTGCAATCTGCTTACCACAGGTATGTGTCATCAACTATCACTCCGTTTGGTATCATGGAATTGATTTCAATTCCAAGAATTGAAATCAATTTCTTAGTTTGGTATAATTCTATTTCACTTAAAATAGGAATTGAATTCCATTTTTTATTTTTGGAGCAATATTTTGGTAATATTTCAAATCCAAGCAAAACCTATTGGATTTGGAATTCAATTCTATTGGATAAGTATTGGTATGTCTAAGTGACAAAAATGACCCTATACTCTTATTTTAGCTTTTTTAGTAAAAAGACAACTTAGATAATTTTAACAATTCAATTGATAATTTGATTTATACCAAACATTGAAATTGAATTCAATTCCTCATTATTAAAAAGTATACCAAATATGGAAATTGATTTCATAATGAATTCAAATTCTAAATTTTTAATGATTTGAATTCAATTCCAATTCTAAATTGATACCAAACGGACAGTATGTGATTCTTACTTGTTTGTATTTGTCATTATCAAGTTGATATTTCGTTTTGCTATTAGAAACCAATTGACGATTAAGGCATGTTAAACTCTTGATATTGTTTTTTACAGATGTTGGTGTCCGTAGTGAGTGGACCTCTAGATGAGGCATTAGGAGGTGGCAATTTACCAGCATTTGTAATGGGAGCCATAGCAGCTATAGTTAGTGGCTTATTAGCACTCACTTTGCTGCCATCTCCACCCTCTGATGTTGTTGTTACCTTAGACTCTGCTGCTGCTGCCCCCCATTGATTGATATTTGCATGCAATTAATGGTCATATATATAGATTGAAGACTTCTCTATACTTTTGTCTTTCCTTTCATATATTTGTTTAGCTTTCGCTTTCTAAATCGCTTTGATCCAATGGAATCTGAGTTTGCCCCAGGTCATAGGTTTTCATTGGGCTATGGGCTTGAAAAACCATATCCATTTTGAGAAGATAATGGGCTTCAACACGAGTTGCTTGCATCCTAGGTCCACCATTCATTCGGATCACTGATGGGCTCGTGGGTAAGGCTACCGAAAAGAAATAAAAATGTAGATCCTTTAGGTACTCTGAAAAGAATGGGCCCACATTTAAAATTAAAACTTCCTAATTAAAATCTTTTTTTTTGTCGAATTCCTAATTAAAATCAGAATATGCCTAACATGCTTGAAAATGTTATAAATAAAATTTAAATATGCCTAAAGAATCTATAGTCTAAGAAGCCTATTCCGAATTGAAGCATCACTAAGCATCCCAATAGAACTAAATACATGTGCAAGAGTTGAAACATGCCTAAAAAATTAGTCTTTTTATGCCTAAAAATTTCCTTGTATTTTTTTTTTTTTTTATGTATAAAATGTTGAATTGTGAGACTTGAATTAGATTGTCCCTGATTCTGTAGATTAGCCCTTCATGACCCGTGTTTTTTTCCAGATCCTGGATTGAGGGGGTTTCCCTCCAACTTAAACTCTTCAATACCAAGAAAAATGCAGGGAAGCAGATTTGGCATGCAAGAATTTTCCTCTTTCGAAGTGGTAGGCCAACGAAACCATGGGCCGTTGAGAAAAACCATTAGCATTACCTTTTATGGCCAATACATATTTTCTGGATTTGCTCTATGTTCTGTCTTAAAAGAGACAGGGCTAACATTAGAATGCCAGGTTTGCGGGGCATGAGTTCTGTTCAGCTTTTGTGATTTGGACTTTGATATAACGAACTCAGATATATGAAGCTAACATTAGAGAAGAGAACATGCATTATCAGCTAACTGGGGGGGATTGCAGGCCGGATGTTTGGCTGCATGTCTTTTATTAATTAGCTTTCGGAATTTGGACTTTATGTAATAAACTAATTAAGATGAGGGTTTCTATAAAAAAAGAGAGTAATATTTCAATTTTTTTATAGGAAATAAATAAACTTAAGAAATGTTTATGTAATGTCTAAATTAATCTTTTTATTTAAGGAGACAATTCTTTATCAGTTAATTTCTTATGATTGTGCATTGGATTTTTTATTCATTAAGAGTTAATTATATTTATAAAATCTAATGTTTTGGAGGAAATGAAACTATGATGGAAGCTTTATTTTCTTATTTAAAATTTCAAATAATGGAATTCACCAAACAATTCGTTAACAATTTTTGGAGGAGGA
Source organism: Turnera subulata (assembly GCA_028386065.3). Lineage (NCBI taxonomy): Eukaryota > Viridiplantae > Streptophyta > Magnoliopsida > Malpighiales > Passifloraceae > Turnera > Turnera subulata. Next base: position 227,063 of record JAKUCV010000610.1, on the reverse strand, counting down.
TGTTGTTGTAACTTGTAAGCCTATTTGTTTTTAGAAAAATTCAAATTAAGTCGATTAATCTTTACTGGAACAAATTTTGGACGTGAATCTTCTAATTTTCCTCCTAGAAAATTTTTCCTAAATTATTAAAATCTCATAAAAGATTAGTCCAACATAATTCTTTTTAAACCTGTTGATTATAAATTTGCAGATAAATCTGTAATTCTTCCCATTAGATATTGTTAGAAATTAATTAATACATAATTAATGTATAATTATAAGGAATTAACTCAAAAGAATTATTTCCTAACAAAAAGGCCAACACACTATAAAAAAAATACCTAAATTCATTTATTAGTTAACAACTTTTTTAGGCAGCCCTAGCCCCTAGGATACCGATCGATAGAAAAACCCAAGCTATGGATCTACACTATTTATATTCGTTCCATAGCGCTTCTCATGACAATCATGCAGAGAGAAAAAAATAAAATGAGCACCATAGCATTTTTCATGCAGAGAAATATTCTCTTCTCCTTAGCAGGGTTTGCAACTCTTTTGGGCTCAGTAACCTGTCAGGACTCAGCTCTGTTCAACCGGAGCAGTTTTCCAGATGGTTTCATTTTTGGGGCGGCTTCCTCAGCTTACCAGGTAACTTGTTTGCCAAGCTTGTTGTCTCTTTTTGATTATGTTCTTTAATGTCTTGGACCAGTTACATGAACATGCATTGTGTTGTTTTAGTATGAAGGAGCAGCAAATGAAGGGGGTAAAGGACCCAGTTTATGGGATACTTTCACCCACAAACATCCAGGTGATCATTCATTAACCATAAGCGTAAACCTGTTTTAGAAAAGCTATATATATGAATTGAATCTCTTGTTTCTCATTCTTTTTGCGATTTGAAGTGATATTCATATAAATCTGTGCGTGGCAGAAATGATAAGTGATGGTACTAACGGGGATCTGGCAGTCGATTCATATCATCGCTATGAGGTACGAAGAAGAGGGAAAAGAAGGTTTAATATTCTACAAGTTCTGCTAGTACCTTGTACTCAAAGCTCTGTAATATGGTGCAGGAAGATATCCAACTAATGACAGAAATGGGCTTAGATGGTTACAGACTCTCTTTGTCATGGCCTAGAATACTTCCAGGTAATCAAGTTATCCTTAATTTGCATTAATCAATGTCACTTTACTGCAATTCATGTTCCATATTTGGTCGTGATCTTAGGTGATTCTCTTCATATTTACTAGTATCATCACTTCTCTCGACCAAAATTTATCAGGTGGAAAGCTAAGTGGAGGTGTCAACAAGGAAGGGATTGATTACTACTATTAGATGATAAGGATAGCAGTTGATAGATGTTCTTGTTTCGTTAGCCTTAGCATATCTGTACACATAGTCTATCTGTTAACACAATACTTGTAATGTTAGGACTCTTGTATATTGTGGTTAATGCAATATAAGTACACAACAGGACAGCCTAATTGGGGCATCCTGGAATTCATTCCTTTCATGGTAGCGGAGCTAGTGTTCATCTTTTGAAACCTTTTTCTACTCCATTTCCTGTTTCTCTCTTCTTTTCACTATGTCGTCTTCATCTTCTTCTTCTTCTTATACTATTGCTGAGTCCTCCTCCTCTTCTTCTTCTTCTACTACGTCTGCTGCTTCTCAATTTGCTACTGTCCATTCAGTATTAAGTGTTAGCAACATACGTAACTATGTTCCAGCCAGACTTGACTTTAGCAATTTCCTGGTTTGGCAAAGCCTCCTTTACACTGTGTTTCAGTCTCATCAGGTAGTTGGACATGTTGATGGCACTAGTGTACCACCAGATGCTTTTATTCCCTCTTCAAACCCGACCTCACCTTCTGAGCCTAATCCTCTTTTTATGCAGTGGAATCAGATAGATAGTACTATAGTGACATGGATCTACGCCACTGTCAGTCCCGTGATCTTAAATCACATTGTTCGACCCAGTTTCTTTCCTACCGCGAGAGAGGTGTGGCTTCACATCGAAAAGCTCTTTCATGATCATGTTCAAGCCCGGTATATGGAATATCGTTCGGCTTTTGTTAACTCCAAAAAGGGTTCTCTTTCTATGAGTGATTATCTTCAATCTATACGTAGCATTGCAGATAATTTAGAGTCCATTGGCCGCGGACTGAGTGATGATGATATTGTCATGCAGATCATTGATGGTCTGCCGGAAGAGTACAATGATATTGTTACTCTTCTCACCTCCAAATCACCTCTACCTTCATATTTTGAACTTCGTTCGATATTGCTTGCTCAGGAGACCAGGAAGAATAAACGTATTCCTGCGTCTTCTTCTCCTTCTCCCGACCAGTCCCAGGCTTTGTTTACTCACACCCGTGGTCGTGGTGGCCGCGGTGGACGAGGTGGACGTGGTGGTAAGGGATCCTATGCCCCTTGCTCACAATCCACCTGGAACAGTTCTCCTCCTAACAATTATTCTCCTCGACCCTATTCGGATTTTTCTTCCAAAGGGAATAATCCTAATTCCCAATTGTCTCCTCGTCCAAATTCTTTCTCCCGCCCACCACGGCCTTCCTCCTCTATTTTGGGTCCTACTCCGGTGCAGTGCCAACTGTGTGATGGTTACAATCACACAGCGAGACATTGCCCCCAGCGCTCATTTGCTGGTGTGCATGAACAACAAGATTCCTCTTCCCTTTGGTTTGCTGATACGGGAGCAACTAGTCATATGACTAATTCTCCTGCTACTCTGATTCATTCCATGAGTATCATGGTACCGATTCGGTACAGGTTGGCGATGGTACTTTCCTTTCTGTTTCTCATATAGGCGTCAAGACTTTTACAGTCGACAACCATACTTTTCGGTTGATAGATGTTCTTGTTGTTCCATTGTTAACAAAAAATTTAATTTATGTTAAACGTTTTTCTTTTGATAACTCTTGTTCCGTCATTTTTGATTCTTTTGGTTTTTCTGTGAAGGGTCATCATTATCACCATCCACAGATTCGGTACAATGATTCCGGCCCTCTTTATTCGATTCGCGTTTCGGCACCAAGTGCTTCTTCCAAGTCTCCTGCATTGGCTACTTCTCGCGTTTCAAGTCTGTTGTGGCATCGCCGGCTTTGTCATCCAGGGTCCCCGGTGCTGCAGCAGTTTTCTTCCCAATTTTCGAGTCTTTGTTTTTCACGTAATAAAGCTGAGTTTTGTTCAGCATGTCAAATGGGAAAGCAATCTCAATTGCCTTACCCTAGATCTTTAGAACCTTGTCTAGGATTGTTTCACGTTTTGCATTGTGATGTTTGGACCTCTCCTGTTGTTTCTTTTACTGGTTTTAAATATTATGTTTTATTTTTGGATGAATACTCTAAGTATTGTTGGGTTTATCCTTTAAAGTATAAGCATGAGGTTTTTTCGAAATTTCAGCAGCTTCATATTGAAATACGCACTCAGTTCAATTTGTCTATACGTTGTCTTCAAAGTGATAATGGTGGGGAGTTTTGTAATGCTTCTTTTGATAGCTATCTGCAACAGCATGGCATCCAACGTCGCCTCTCCTGTCCATATAGTCATCCCCAAAATGGCATGGCAGAGAGGAAACATAGGACTTTGCTCAATGCAATTCGCAGCGTTTTATTCCAAGCAAAACTCCCTCCTTCATTTTGGGTGGAGGCATTGCATCATGTTGTCTATGTGCAGAATCGATTGCCTCATGTCACCTTGAAGTGGTTGAGTCCTTTTCAAACTCTTTTTGGCCGGCAGCCTTCCTTCACGCATTTGCGTGTTTTTGGATGTGCTTGTTACCCTTTGAATATGAGCCCTAGTCTTCATAAACTTGCACCCCGAACTGACATTCATATTTATCTAGGCTTGTCTCTTCATCATAAGGGTTTTCGGTGTTATAATCCACTCTCTCGCAAGGTAGTAATATCAAGGAATGTTGTTTTTGATGAAAATACTTTCCCCTCCAATACGACACAGCCGCCACACCCTAGCCCTCTCCCTGACACTTTTGATTCCACAGCTGTTTTGCGTCTTTCTGGTACACTAGGTCCATCATCACGTCTATCTCCTACTCCACACAACTCTTGTTTTACCGGAACTCTGCCCTCATCACACTCTCCTACAGCCACGGCACTCCCCACCCCATCTTCTTCACATTTATCTTCAACTCCTCTCTTATCTCCTTCTTTACCTTTATCACCAACACCTGCCATCCGATCTACTTTATCCCCTTCTACTTCGAGATCGACACTACCTATATCTGAGCCTTTATCTGAGTTGTGTCCTAGTCCTCCTATACCTCCTTCCCCTCCCCATCGGATGACCACACGCCTACGTGATGGCATTCGCAAGCCTAACCCAAAATATGCACTCCATACTTCTAAAACCGCACCCCTATCATTGGACCCAGACCCAAAGACGTTTAAACAGGCTTCAAAAGATGAACGGTGGATACATGCCATGCAGGAAGAATTCCAAGCTCTAAAAGATAACAATACCTGGACTTTAGTTCCACTACCTTCTTCCGCTATCAATGTGGTTGGCTCCCGATGGGTGTATCGTCGGAAATATTATTCTGATGGTAGTCTCTCTCGTTACAAAGCCATATTAGTGGCACAGGGTTACACTCAACGTGCAGGAGAGGATTTTGACGAGACCTATAGTCCTGTTGTCAAACCCTCAACTGTCCGCACAGTCCTTTCTATTGCTCTGTCTCGTGGTTGGAGTATGCGTCAATTGGATGTTAAGAACGCTTTCTTGAATGGTTTCTTAAAGGAGGAAGTTTTCATGAAACAGCCTCCAGGGTTTGAGGATTCCAGGTATCCGGATCATGTTTGTAAGCTTCAACGGGCTCTCTACGGTTTGAAGCAAGCTCCACGTGCATGGTACCAACGTTTTGCCTCCTTTCTAATGGCAAATCATTTCACTATCAGTCGCTCAGATGCCTCTCTGTTCATCATGCATTCATCACAGGGCGATGTGTTTTTACTATTAGATGTGGATGATATTATCTTGACAGCATCTTCATCCTCTCTTCTTCATAAATTGCTTTCTCTTCTCAAAAGAGAGTTTTCTATGACAGATTTGGGTCCATTGCATTTTTTCTTGGGTATACAAGTGGCTCATGTTCGTGATGGTTTGTTTCTCCATCAACAACAATATATTCAGACGATTCTATCACGGGCACAGTTGCAAGACTTGAAGCCAGCACCGACACCCATGCAGCCTCGGCAGACTCTATCTCTGCATCAGGGCGTGCTTCTTGAGGCTGAGGGGCAGCGTTTATACCGCACAATTGTAGGAGCTCTGCAGTATTTGACCTTCACGCGTCCGGATATCTGTTTTGCAGTTAATTCGGTATGTCAATTCATGCATGCCCCTACAACAATTCATTGGAAGGCTGTGAAAAGAATTCTGCATTATCTTGTGGGTACCAAAGCCTATGGTTTTCTTCTACGCCCTACTTCCATACATTCTTTGTCTGCCTACAGTGATGCGGATTGGGCAGGGTGTGTGGACACCAGACGGTCCACTACTGGTTATTGTGTTCTTCTTGGTGGCAATCTCGTTTCCTGGTCAGCCAAGAAACAAGCAACTGTTTCTCGCAGTAGCGCAGAGTCCGAGTATCGTGCTCTAGCTAGTGTTGTTGCTGAGGTTGCTTGGTTACGGAATCTCTTGCTTGAGCTCCGGTGTCCTCCTCTGCAGCCCATTCCTGTCCATTGTGATAATCTTTCTGCAACTTTCATTGCCAACAATCCCGTACAACACCAACGAACAAAGCATCTGGAGATTGATCTCCATTTTATTTGGGAGCGCATACAGAATGGACAGATACAAGTTCTCCATATTGATTCTCAGCAGCAGCTAGCAGATATTTTTACTAAATCTCTGAGTGTCACCAGTTTTCAATTATTTCGTTCCAATTTGAGTCTGGTGTGTTTTACCACCCTCCAATTGCGGGGGGTATTAGATGATAAGGATAGCAGTTGATAGATGTTCTTGTTTCGTTAGCCTTAGCATATCTGTACACATAGTCTATCTGTTAACACAATACTTGTAATGTTAGGACTCTTGTATATTGTGGTTAATGCAATATAAGTACACAACAGGACAGCCTAATTGGGGCATCCTGGAATTCATTCCTTTCAACTACAACAAAGTCATCAACACATTACTACTTAACGGTCAGGACAGTCGATCACTTGTCTTAACTTTTTTTGTTTCAAAAAAAAAAAAAAAAGAAGCTGCAAGCACCACTGAATGAATGTTGTTGGCTATAGGTATACAACCCACTGTCACACTCTTCCACTGGGATGTTCCTCAGGTGTTGGAAGATGAATATGGCGGTTCTTTGAGTCCTCTCATCGTGTAAGTGCCTCCTTTTGCAACCCTGTAACTTGTATCTGTGGTGAGATTAAATGATGATAGATAGCAGCTCTATTAGCCATGCTTTTAATGGTATTGTCTTTGTTAAAGCTGACCTGAACAAGTATAAGATAGAGTATAGACTATTAGTGTATCAAGTGGACTTAAAATTCAATGGATATCAAATGCAGGGATGATTTTGTGGACTATGTTGATATTTGCTTCAAGGAATTTGGAGACCGAGTGAAGCACTGGATCACAGTGAATGAACCATGGACATTTTCTGCGGGTGGTTATGGTAATGCCGCAATGAAATTGGCACGGGGAAGGTGTTCGGACTGGGAACAACGGGGCTGCATCGGTGGAGATTCAGCAACAGAGCCATACATGGTGTCACACCACCAGCTTCTTGCCCATGCTGCTGCTGTGAATTTGTACAGGGAAAAGTACCAGGTTCTGCTCTCATTTTTTTTGTCTCAAGAACACACATATTGAAGTGAAATGGACAATATATATCTTTTTGGCTATGGTATGTTTCTGCCTAGAGTCTTCTTGTGATTTTAAAGCATTGAATGTTGCGCAGGAAGCACAAAAGGGAGAGATAGGAATATCGCTGATAACATACTGGATTCAGCCATTGAGTGATGCCAAATGTGATCAAGATGCCGCACAACGAGCCCTTGATTTCTTGTTTGGATGGTAAATGTTATAAGCTAAGTAGTGAGTAGTAGTAGTAGCTGCTTTTTCAACAGGAATCTAAGCTAATTAATGAGACATGGTTTTGCTGGGTCTGCTTAAGGCCATGTTTCAGGAATCCTATTCTTTCTCTTGTAAAATTGGCTTTTCCTCTCCAATAACGAGTCAACTATGCACAAACTGCCTTTCCCCCCCCCCCCCCCCCCCCCCCCCCNCCTTGTAGGAAGTCGCTTACCTAAATTCACAGAAAAGGAATCCAAAATGCTGAAGGGGTCCATAGATTTTCTTGGCTTAAACTACTATACTACTTACTATGCATCGGATGTTTCTCATATTGACATTCCACATCAAAGCTACACTACAGATTCTCGTGCGGATCTTACAGGTTTAGTACAAATCCAAATGATTATAGTCATTATCTCTATTTCACAATAAAGGGATGAATAACTTGGTCTTTTGGTTGTGGCAGCTGAACGTGATGGGGTACCTATTGGTCCAAAGGTGTGTGTGCTAAAACATTCATGTAGTCTATTATATTCATCTAAGCTAAAACATTCATGTAGTCTATTATATTCATCTAAGCTAAAACATTCATCTACTCTACTTTCATTCGTTCTTATGTAATATTCTTTGTTGTTTTTCCTTGAAATCGAATGTGCAGTCAGCATCAGGATGGCTCTATACCTACCCTCAAGGGTTTCAAGAGCTTTTACTTTACATAAAGGGAAAGTACAATGATCCAATCATCTACATCACTGAGAATGGTAACCTGAACATAATAACTCTCTCTGCAAGACTGCAACTTATAATTAATTAGTGTGTCATCTGTCCTGAAAAATTAGTACAAACTCAAGACACAAATTATTCCTACATCAATGTGCATGCAGGAGTTGATGAATATAATAACGAGACAATTATCACTACAGGAAGCCCTTGCTGATAACGTCAGGATTGATTACTTATACCAGCATCTCTCTTACTTGTATAGTGCAATCAAGTAAGTGCACAACAGAGCTGTCTTTTCTCTCTTGGTTTTGTTTTTGAAATTTATGAGAGGACTACTTTACTAAAAGAAAGACAATCACTTTCTTTTTGTTAGGGAAGGAGGAGTTAAAGTGAAGGGGTACTTTGTGTGGTCTTTGTTGGATAATTACGAGTGGAGCAATGGTTACACTTGTCGATTTGGGCTTCACTATGTAGATTACAAAGATGGATTGAAAAGATACCCAAAACTCTCAGCCTTGTGGTTCAGGAACTTTCTCTTACAGGGAATGAAGTATACATATGATGACTATTGACCAAAAAAAATTCATATTCATGAATCATCATTACCTTCAATTAAAGATTTATTTGTATAAAAATTCGATTATTGCAAGATTTATTTGTACAAAAATTCTATTCATGAATCATCATTACCTTCCTAATCCTTCATAAATTCACTTGGCTAAAAGAACATAATTACAACAATTCAGCGCTAAACTGCCCGACACCATAATCGTTATACATTGGCGCTAAAAATGAATGTTGACTTCCAGGACTATTATACCCCTCAGTATTGGCCAGCGAGAATTCCTCCGACAATCACGCACATCCCCAAGCCAAGGGCTTTTCTGAAATTTCGACCCACACCACAAATATCTCAGCCCTGAACTGATACATACGTGTGTACTCCAAAATATCTATCTAATCAATCCCCGGCAGAAACAAACATAAATAAACCATTCCCTTTTTCCCTTTCTCTCTGGTCCACCTCCCTCTCTTATCACTTCTTTGAGGAAGAAGAAGAAGAAGAAGAAGAAGAAGAAAAATGTCCACTGCATACCTCCCTTACACACCACTTGCTTCCATTATAACCAAGCACAGAAACAACCCAAAACCCTTTAGTAGTAAGAAACCATGCGGCCATTATTCCATGACTTGCAGGGCAGCAGCTTCTTCATCATCATCATCAATCACAGACTTTGACCTCTATGACCTTCTTGGAATCGATAGCTCCTCCAACCAATCCCAGATAAAAACCGCGTACCGGTCACTGCAGAAGCGGTGCCATCCTGACATCGCAGGAGCGGCAGGGCATGAGATGGCCATCATCCTCAACGAAGTGTACTCAGTTCTTTCTAACCCGGGCTTGCGTTCCGCTTACGATAGAGTAAGTAAGCATTTGTTGATATTGTGGCCGCCGCTATGTTGTTGTTTTGTTCGTCATGTGATTATGAGGATATGTATATATATGTATTTGGTTGCATGCAGGAGCAAGCAAAGATTGCAGAACTAAGAGGGTACACTGGCAAACCAATATACTCTGCATGGTTTGGCTCGGAAACGGAAGAGCGAGCTGTGTTTGTGGATGAAATGAAGTGTGTTGGTTGCTTGAAGTGTGCTTTGTTTGCAGAGAAGACATTTGCAATCGAGTCTGTTTATGGGAGAGCAAGGGTTGTAGCTCAGTGGGCTGACCCTGAAGACAAAATTCAAGCAGCCATAGAAACCTGCCCAGTTGATTGCATTTCGTAAGAATCAAATGTTCTTCTTTTCGTTTTTGATTGTTTTGCTAAAAACCCTGTTGAGTTAAACTTCATTTTTCGAAAAAACTATATATATAGGGTTGTGGAGAGATCGGATTTGGCAGCACTAGAGTTTCTGATGTCAAAGCAACCTCGTGGAAATGTACGTGTTGGTGCTAGCCAGGCAGCAGGTGATCGTGCTGCCAATATATTCGTGGAGGTGAAGAAGTTTCAGGCTAGATGTGCTGATGCCATGAACAAATCCGACAAGGTAATACTAATCGAGTTCTCAATACTAGCTAATTATGAAAAGTTTGAAGTAATCAAGATAATATGTGTTTGCAGGAAGCAGATCTTCAAAGAGAAGCTAGAATGACAGCTATTCAAGCAATAAGATCAATCTCTAACTGGTTGTACTGGCAATCACCAAAATCAGGAGCACACACAAAAGAATCTGGCGGCCTAAACCTCACAAGAATCGCTCAACATTCTACTGAACCGAATATTAGAAAGCTCCATGAGGCTGCAGCAGCTAGAAGGAGTGGAAGAGGGAGCACCAGACAACCCACCTCGAATTACATTTATCATGATGAGTATTGGGTTCCAAGAACTGAAGCTCTACCCGCTCCAATCAATAAAACCACCTCACAAGCTTCCCTGAATAGAGAATCAAGGAAAAAGAAGGCAACAGATTATAAGGTAGAAGACAAGAAACAGAGGATTCCTATAAGATGGGAAGTCCTCACTGTGAGCGCAACATTTGCAGCACTCATAGCACGGTTGAAAGCAGGAGAACTACTACAGGTTGGAGGATTGGATCAACATGTAGGTGGTTCTTGGGCATTGGAGATTGTTAATAGCTCTTTGTTACAGGTTGCATTAGCAGGAATTACATGGTACACAATTGGATTGATGATTATACGACTAGTTCAAGCCATCCGCGACAACCAATAGAAGTATTTGTATAGAAAAAACAAGAAACACAGTGAAAAGATATCTGGATGATGTATACTAGTATTGTTTAAGCTTTGATTAGTTACATATATACATGTAATTAGGACATAATCAATTGTAGTTTGTTTATATACAGAGATTTTTCTTGAATATCAGAAGATATATATATAGATTAAAAACTCAAGAATACATGGGCATTAAGCCGATGAGGAGGACATTGAGTCCTTCTTGCCATATAGAGATTTAGCGTAGTCAAGATCCATTTGGAAAACAAGTTTCAACCTGAGAGTTCTTGTTTCCTTTTAGACTTACGACCATCATTACCAATCCCTCTGAGCTGACTCTGTGGCCCCTGATTCAATGGGCCAATTTAATAACTTTTGATGTCAAAAGAAACAAGAAGGCCCACCTCGAACAACAAAATCCTCATGTCCTTTTCCGGATTTTCCCCTCTTCCTCTTTCCAATGGTAGTGGTTACAAGAACCTTCCACCCAACAACCTAACAACCTCAGCTTTTTTTTTTTTGGTTCAAAGTATCTGTAGGACAAATTCGGAATATATAGAATATGATTCTCATTCTCATGTTCACATTCCCATTCCCAGATCGACCCGGGTCGCACTTAACATGGTGGGTGAGTCTTCCAATAAAAATTTTCTGCATACACAAGAATTCAAATCCGAAATTTCGCTTAAGCAGAATCAAATCGCATACCACTTGCCTCTGTTTAGCTTTCGGGATTTGGACTTAAAATAATAAATAACCTCATCTAATATATGAAGACAAGTAGTTTACCTTGTTATTAGTTTATTACATACAGCAGAGAAGATTTTGCAAATATCGAGCCAACAGGAAAAGATTTTGCAAATTGGCCCGAGTCATCATTTGAACAACACATGGGTGCACTTGGGACAATCATGCAGAGATATCTTTACCTCCTCTGCTTCCTCACTGGGTTTGCAGTTCTACTGGTGGGTTCAGTGACCAGCCAGGACACTGCTCTGTTCAACCGCAGCAGTTTCCCAGATGGTTTCATTTTTGGGACGGCATCCTCTGCTTACCAGGTAAGCTTGCCAAGTTTGTCTCTTTTTTTCTTTTTGATGCTAAAGTTTGTCCCTTTTCTTAGGTTCCTTTAATGAACATGTGCCCTCTTGTGTTGTTTTAGTATGAAGGAGCAGCAAATGAAGGGGGTAAAGGACCCAGTATATGCGATACTTTCACCCACGAACATCCAGGTCTTTTACTTAACATAAGCCTAATGTTGTTTTATGAAATGAATCTATTGTTTCCTGCTTAGAACCCACCGCAGAAGCAGGGGATTTGCTTCCCTCTCTGCCACCAGTAGTGAACTTTTCTATATTGTCAACCTTCCTAGTGTTATGTTGTTCATCTGTGGATTCAAACATTGGATCCTTCAATGTTCTTATGGCACTTGAAGTTTGATCATTCTTCACGATTAGCCTATATTCATGTAAATTTGTGAATGGCAGAAATTGTAAAGGACGGTACTAATGGAGATCTGGCAGTTGATTCATATCATCGATATGAGGTATTAAGAAGAGCAAAAGGTTTACTATTGTACAAGTTTTGCTAGTATCTTATCTTGAAGCTCTGCAATGGCGCAGGAAGATATTCAGCTAATGGCAAAAATGGGAGTGGATGCTTACAGACTCTCGTTCGCATGGTCCAGAATATTACCAGGTAATGAAATCATCCTTAATTTGCTTTAGTTCATGTCACTTCACTAAGAAAGAGCGCACACAGGAATGAGTACAGGGATCAAAAGACCTTGAACACATAGCAATTCATGTTCCATATTTGAAAGTGATATTAGGTGACTCTCTTCATGGTTACAAGAATCACTATCTTCGACCAAATTCTTCAGGTGGGACTCTACAAGGGGGTGTCAACAAGAAAGGGCTTGATTACTACAACAAAGTCATAAACACATTGCTGCTCAACGGTCATGACAGTACCTTGTCTTCTTAAGTTTGTTTTCGAAAAACTAAAACCTATAGGCATCATTGAATGAATTATTGGCTTCCGCAACCAGGTATACAACCCAGCGTCACACTCTTCCACTGGGATGTTCCTCAGGGTTTGGAAGATGAGTACGGTGGCTTTTTGAGTCCTCGCATTGTGTAAGTGTCTCCTCCTGCATCCTGTAATGTGCATTCCCAAATTTGGCTAGTTAGGATCGAATATTGGGTTGAAACTTACCCTGTCACAAACCTCTAGAATGCTCGGCACACTAATTGCATACTTCTTCATATGGATTTTGTAGTACAGAAGAAATAGCACCAATATGTCCATGGTGTTTTCTTCTGTGTTTAGCTGACCTGGATAAGCATAAGACTGAGCACAAATATAATCTGATGAACATGTGGAGTCAAAAGTAGACTGGGCTCAAATGCAGGGATGATTTTGTGGACTATGCTAATATTTGCTTTAAGGAATTTGGAGACCGCGTGAAGCACTGGATCACAGTGAATGAGCCATGGAGCTTTTCTGTTGGCGGCTATGCTTCTGCCGCGCTAAGGTTGGCACCAGGAAGATGTTCAGATTGGGAACAAAGGAATTGCAGTGGTGGGGATTCAGCAATAGAGCCATACATCGTGGCACACCACCAGCTTCTTGCCCATGCTGCTGCTGTAAAGTTATACAGGGAAACATACCAGGTTCTGCTCTCAATTTTGGTCCAAAGAACACATTACATTAAAGAAAATGGCTTTCGAAGTAGAGCGTTCCGAAATCCAAAAATGAGAAATCTTTCAAATGTTACTCATTTGTTCCTTCTACTTATTAATCAAGTTTGCTGTGATTTTAAAGCAACAAATTTTGTGCAGCCAGCTCAAAAGGGAGTGATAGGAATATCACTGATGACATTCTGGATGAAGCCGTTGAGTGACACCAAACGTGATCAAGATGCTGCACAACGAGCCATTGATTTCATGTTTGGATGGTAGGCCGTTTTGAGTCTTACAAGTGGCAGCATATAATCCTTTTGACTGAGTGCTTTTGAGCTGTGAAGGGCTCCTCCACAGTTCAACAAAATGACAGTGATTTAATCATTGTTTCATTTTTCTCAGGTTTATGGACCCATTGACAATTGGTAACTACCCAGAGAGTCTGAGATCCCTTGTAGGAAGCCGCTTACCTAACTTCTCAGAGAAAGAATCCGAATTGCTGAAAGGGTCGATAGATTTTCTCGGGTTAAACTACTACACTACTTACTATGCATCGGATGTTTCTCATATTGACATTCCACATCTAAGCTACAATACAGATTCTCGTGCGGAGCTTACAAGTTAGTACAAATCTCACACTTTCCTATGCTTTTTTTCTATTTCACAAGGTCATCATAGCTTGGTCATCGTTGGTTATGGCAGCTGAGCGTGATGGGGTACCCTTAGGGCCAAAGGTGTGTACAGACTAGACAAGCTGGCTAACACTTTCATCTACCTCACTTGCATTCTTATGTAATAGTCTTCCTGGTTTCCCTGAAATGGAGTATTGCAGTCAGCTTCAGGATGGCTTTCTATCTACCCCGAGGGATTTCTAGAGCTACTACACTACACAAAGGCAAAATACAATGATCCGATTATGTACATTACTGAGAATGGTAACCAACATACTTCTCCAACCCTGCTAATTAGTATTATCTGTCCTGATAATTACTCCTACAACAATGTGCAGGAGTTGATGAATATAATAACGAGACAATATCGCTGCATGAAGCCCTTACTGACAACTTAAGAATTGATTATTTATACCAGCATCTCTCCTACCTGTATACTGCAATCCAGTAAGTACATAAATTAGCTCTCTCTATTGATTATCAGGACTTTACTAAAAAACAAGTGACTTTCTTTTGGTTAGGGATGGAGTTAGAGTGAAGGGGTACTTTGCATGGTCTTTGTTGGATAATTACGAGTGGAGCAATGGTTACACTTGTCGATTTGGGCTTCACTATGTAGATTACAAAGATGGATTGAAAAGATACCCCAAGCTCTCAGCCTTGTGGTTCAGGAAATTTCTCCTACAGGACATGAAGTATAGAAATGAGGCTTGAAAAACCAGCTGATTATGTTACAGAGAAAGGCTATTGCATGTATAATCCATGCTCTATCATATTTTGTAACTTTTTATTTTTTGTTAGAAAATCTGTCACCTCTTAACTAATGATGCTACTGATCAATCACTACTAGTGACTGAAAACTGTCATTTGGTCACCTTCGGTGCAAATATAAATGTTATTGCCAGGAGTTTTCAAAGCTGTGATACCCCACAGTAAATGCACCCAGCAATTTTGAGGTTTCTAGATACCACATTTCCACGGCTACTTTGGTCCTTTAATTTGGATGTTTCACTAATACTATTGTTTAAGCTTTAATTAGTTATATATATACAAGTTATTATTGGGACATAACCTTATGCACAACTCTATATGGATATGGCTCATTCTTTTGCGTAAGTACTAACATAAAAATTGAAATTCACAAATGGTTGGGCATGATAAGATATTTGAGGCTTTTGTCTCCTTGGTCAAATTCCAAGGCTCCCATGAGTCTGACCAATCCATTAAAACCGACCCGACAAAACCGGATTGAACCTTTAAATTACAAAATAATAAGATGGTATTGTGAGGGGACAACACAATCATGCAGAAATATCTTCTTTATCTCCTCTTCTTCCTCATTGGGTTTGCAGTTCTACTGGTGGGTTCAGTGACCAGCCAGGACACTGCTCTGTTCAACCGCAGCAGTTTCCCAGATGGTTTCATTTTTGGGACGGCATCCTCAGCTTACCAGGTAAGTGCCCCAAGCTTGTCTCGTTGCTTTAATAATGTCTTGGACTAGTTATATATGAACATGCGCCCTCTTGTGTGTGCTGTTTTAGTATGAAGGAGCAGCAAATGAAGGGGGCAAGGGATCCAGTATATGGGATACTTTCACCCACAAACATCCAGGTCTTTCACTTAGCATAAGCCTACTGAGTTGTTTTAAAGAAGCTGTGATATGAATCTCTTGTTTCCTGCTCAGAACCCACCGCAGAAGCAGGGGATTTGCTTCCCTCTCTACCACCAGCAGTGAACTTTTCTATATTGCCAACCAACCTTCCTAGTGTTATGTTATTGATATGTGGATTCAAACATTTGATACTTAAATTTATTTTTGGCACTTGAAGTTTGATCATTCTTCAAGATAGCCTATGTTCATGTAAATTTGTGAATGGCAGAACTTGTAAAGGACGGTACTAACGGAGATCTGGCAGTTGATTCATATCATCGATATGAGGTACCAAGAAGAGCAAGAGGTTTTCTATCGTACAAGTTTTGCTATAGTATCTTATCTTGAAGCTCTGAAATGGTGCAGGAAGATGTTCAGCTAATGACAAAAATGGGAGTGGATGCTTACAGACTCTCGTTCTCATGGTCCAGAATATTACCAGGTAACGAAATCATCCTTACTTTGCACTAATTCATGTCACTTCACAAAGTAAGAGTGCACACAGGAATGAGTACAGGGAAACAAAGACCTTGAACGCATAGCTCATATTTGGACTTGATATTAGCTCACTATCTTCGACCAAATTCTTCAGGTGGGACTCTACAACGGGGTGTCAACAAGGAAGGGATTGCTTACTACAACAAAGTCATAAACACATTACTGCTCAACGGTCATCACAGTACCTTGTCTTCTTAATTTTGTTTCAGAAAACTAAAAGCTACAAGCATCATTGAATGAATTGTTGGCTTCCACAAACAGGTATAGAACCCATCGTCACACTCTTCCACTGGGACGTTCCTCAGTGTTTGGAAGATGAGTATGGTGGCTTTTTGAGTCCTCGCATTGTGTAAGTGGCTCCTTCTGCAACCTGGATAAGCATAAGACTGGGCACAAATATAATCTGATGAACTGGCATGGACTTAAAAGTAGACTGGGTTCAAATGCAGGGATGATTTTGTGGACTATGCTAATATTTGCTTCAAGGAATTTGGAGACCGCGTGAAGCACTGGATCACTGTGAATGAGCCATGGAGCTTTTCTGTTGATGGTTATGCTTCTGGCGTGATAAGGTTGGCACCAGGAAGATGTTCGGATTGGGAACAAATCAATTGCTTTGGTGGGGATTCGGCAACAGAACCATACATCACGTCACACCACCAGCTTCTTGCTCATGCTGCTGCTGTAAAGTTATACAGGGAGACATACCAGGTTCTGTTCTCAACTTTGGTCATAAGAACACATTGCACTGAACAAATGGCTTCCAACAACAAACTAGAACGTTCTGAAAACAAAAAATAGGAAATCCTTCAAATGCTACTCATGATTTGTATTCGATTTGTGGACTCTGGAGCTAATCCTTGTGAGATGGTCTGTTTCTGAATACATAACTTATAAATTTGGACAAACATTCAGTGTGTTAAATATGTTCCTTCTACTTACTATTCTATCTTTCCTGAACCCGTTTGCTGTGATATTGAAGTAACAAATTTTGTGCAGGCAGCTCAAAAGGGAGTGATAGGAATATCACTGGCGACACACTGGATGAAGCCGTTGAGGGACACCAAAAGTGATCAAGATGCTGCACAACGAGCCCTTGATTTCATGTTTGGAGGGTAAGTGTTAATGTGCATACCATCTCCAAGTGAGATTGGGGCATCACAGCTGGTGTTGTGAAGGACTCCTGGCTCCCCAGTTCGAAGAATGACAGTGACCTGGTCATTGTTTCATTTTTCTCAGGTTTATGGAGCCACTAACCACTGGTGACTACCCAGAAAGTATGAGGTTACTTGTAGGAAGTCGCTTGCCTAAATTCTCAGAAAATGAATCCAAAATGCTGAAGGGATCGATAGATTTTCTTGGGTTAAACTACTATACTACTTACTATGCATATGATATTTCTCATATTGACATTCCACATCAAAGCTACACAACAGATTCTCGTGCGGAGCTTACACGTTAGTACAAATCAATCCCACACTTTTCTAACCTTCAACTATGATCTTTCCTATTTCACAATCTCATCATACCTTGGTCATCATTGGTTATGGCAGTTGAGCGTGATGGGGTACCTATAGGGCCAAAGGTGTGTACATACTAGACTAGCTGGCTAACACTATCTTCTACTTCACGGTTCATTCTTATTGAATAGTCTTCCTGGTTTCCTTGAAATTGAGTATTTCAGCCAGCTTCAGGATGGATGGCTATCTACCCTCAAGGATTTCGAGAGCTATTACTCTACACAAAGTCAAAGTACAATGATCCCATTATCTACATTACTGAGAATGGTAACCAACATACTTCTCCATGCCTGCTAATTAGTATAATCTGTCCTGATAATTACCACTCATGGCACAAATTACTCCATGAATGTGCAGGAGTTGATGAATATAATAACGAGACAATATCGCTGCATGAAGCCCTTACTGACAACTTAAGGATTGATTATTTATACCAGCATCTCTCTTACCTGCATACTGCAATCGAGTAAGTACATAAATTAGCTCTCTCTGTTGATTTCTGTTTAGGTTTATATTCAGGACTTCACTACAAGACAAGTGACTTTCTTTTGGTTAGGGATGGAGTTAGAGTGAAGGGATACTTTGCATGGTCTTTGTTGGATAATTACGAGTGGAGCAATGGTTACACTTGTCGATTTGGGCTTCACTATGTAGATTACAAAGATGGATTGAAAAGATACCCAAAACTCTCAGCCTTGTGGTTCAGGAAATTTCTCCTACAGGACATGATGTATAGAAATGAGGTCTGAAAAAACAGCTGATTATGTTCCGGATAAATAAACCATTCACACTTGTATTTTAACAGAATATATATCTGATGATGTACACTAATATTATTTAAGCTTTGATTAGTTATATATGTACAAGTAGTGATTAGGACATTACCATATCTGCTTTGTTTATATGCAGAGATTTAGCATACTCAACATGATATAACATAAGCCTCGTATCACCAAAATATGCTAGCTGTTAGAAGGTAGACTTCAACTATCAAGAACTTTTTTTTTTGGTTGATAAAAGTTTAGGTTGTGGGGAGGTTCCCCAGTCCAGGGCCAAGGCAAACCACCGGATTCAGCGGGCGCTTACAGTGGTATTTACAGATTACCCACCAAGAGGAACGGTGTGATGATCAAATCACCACGACACACAATCTTCAATCAAGAAAGTGAGTTCTTGTTGAAGACAATTCCTAATTCTCGCAGAACTAGGAGGAACTGATCTTTTATTAATTGTGAATGAATGAATACGCGTTACAGACTTGAGCACATGTTATATACTTTTGACAAATGACCAAAATGACTCCAACTAACCAATACGACGTAGTTTAGAAAAGACTCATAACAACACATCCCCTCAAAGAATGATCTTGTCCTCAAGATCAAGACCAATGAAAAAAACGCCCAAACCAAGCAGGAATTGACAACTTGAAGCTAACGACCATTACAAAATGCATATCAAGCAACAACTCACGCCACCGAAATCTCAAAGTTAGGATAGCGACTATGGATCTCTGAAGCAAACTCCCATGTAGCTTCCGTTGGAGAAGTTCCTTCCCAATGAATCAAAAGTTGAGTTGCTGCAGAATTTTGACGTTTCACAATTTTCCTTGCCAAAATAGCAGCAGGATACTTTGGTTCTTCCTCTACAAATACAGGCAAGGAGACAGATCCTTCAACAATGGGACCTGGGGCCTGTTTAAGCAATGATACATGAAATACATTGTGCACTCTTGCCTCTGGTGGTAGATCTAACTTGTACGCCACTTGACCAATCCGATCCAGCACCTTAAAAGGACCATAAAAGCGAGGACTCAATTTTTGGTTCATCCTACCACGCAGAGTTCCCTGCTTATAAGCTTGAAGCTTAAGAAAAACCCAACTACCAATGGAAAATTCTCTCTCAGAACGATTCTTGTCAGCCTTATTCTTCATTCTAACCTGAGCTTTAACAAGTTGTTCCTTGAGCAATTTTATAGCTTCCTCTTTATCCTCCAACTCTCTCCCAGCAGCTTCATTGACACACTCCCCAGGGACAAAAGGAATATGAACTGGAGGTGGAATACCATATAGAGCTTGGAATGGAGTAGTCTCAATAGATGAGTGGTATGAGGTGTTATACCAATATTCTGCTAGTCCCAACCATTTAGACCATTGCTTTGGTTGCTGCCCAGTGACACACCTTAAGTACTGTTCCAAACACTTATTCACAATTTCAGATTGACCATCAGTCTGTGGGTGGTAAGCAGTAGAATAGTGCAAGTCAACCCCTTGCATCCGAAATAACTCTGTCCAAAAGGAGCTAAGGAACACCGGATCCCGATCAGAAACGATAGTCAATGGCAGCCCATGTAGTTTCCCCACTGTATCCATAAACAACTGCGCTACAACCGGAGCTGTATAAGGATGTGAAAGTGCCACAAAATGGGCATACTTACTGAGACGATCAACCACCACCATGACAACATCTTTACCATTCGATTTGGGTAGACCCTCAATAAAATCCATAGTTACATGAGTAAACAATGATTGTGGAATCGGCAATGGTTGTAACAACCCGGGACTTGCAGCCAAATCATACTTGTTACGACTACAAGTAACACAATTCCGAATAAACTGACGCACCTGTTTGTTTATTCCCTTCCAGTGCAAGAGAGACCGCATCCTTTTAATGGTGGCTGTTACTCCCGAATGGCCACCCCAACTACTGGAATGGAACAGCTCAATAATTCGCCGTTGCAAGTCAACATCATCACCCACCACTAGCTTCCCTTTTCTGCGTAACAACTCACCATTCCAAGTATATTTAGAAGCTATGGAAGGGGTATTTAGGAGAGCAGCAATGACACTTTGAAGCTTTGAATCTGTGACCCAACTATTTTTTATGTCTGCCAACAAACCCGTGTGCAAAGAAGAGATTGTCATGACAAAAAGTTCAGCTGAAGGCAGTCGTGATAGTGCATCGGCTGCGCCATTTTCTGCACCTTTCTTGTAGCAAATTTCAAAATCCAAAGCTAAAAGTTTGGCCAGCCAAGTAGATTGAGTTAAAGTGGTCATACGCTGCTCAAGAAGGAACTTTAAACTGCGATGATCAGTCTTCACAATAAAATGGCGATCCATCAAATAATGCTGCCATTTCTCCACTGCAAAGAGCAAAGCCAACAACTCTTTCTCATAAACTGAGAGTTTTTGATGCTTAGCAGAAAGACAGCGGCTGGCATAAGCAATTGGGTGGTTGTCCTGCATCAATACTGCCCCAATTCCTACACCGGAGGCATCAGTTTCAATAACAAAGGGCTTCTGGAAATCCGGTAGAGATAAAACTAGAGCAGAAACCAGGGCCTGTTTGAGCTTCTCAAAAGCCTCTTGAGCAAGTGGGGACCATTGAAAACCATTCTGTTTAGTCAAATCATGCAAAGGCCGAGCAATGCGCCCATACCCCTGAATAAAACGTCGGTAATATCCAGCCAACCCCAGAAAACTACGCAATTGTTTCAGATTAACTGGTACAGGACAGCTTACTACAGCACTAACCTTGGATGGATCTGTCGCCACACCTTGAGCTGAGATTAAGTGGCCCAAATACTCCACCTGAGGTGCACCAAATATGCACTTTGACTTCTTCAAAAACAGCTTATTCACACGTAGGATCTCAAAAACCTGTTGTAGATGAATAAGATGTTCCTCCATATTTTTGCTATACACCAAAATATCATCAAAGAAAATAAGCACAAATTTTCGCAAAAATAGCCGAAAAAGTGTATTCATAAGCCCTTGAAATGTTGCTGGAGCATTTGACAATCCAAATGGCATTACCAAGAATTCCCAATGGCCATCATGACTCCTAAATGTAGTTTTGTATATATCCTCTGATGCCATACGGATTTGATGGTAGCCAGATCTCAAGTCCAACTTGGTAAACACAGTTGCCCCATTTAATTCATCCAGCAATTCATCAATAAGAGGAATAGGGTATTTATCCTTAATCGTCTTTGAGTTAAGAGCTCTATAGTCAACACACATCCTCCAGCTGCCATCTTTCTTTTTAACCATGACAATGGGAGCCGCAAAAGGACTAGAACTTGGACGAATTACTCCAGCTGCCAAAAGCTCTTGAACCATTTTTTCGATGGCATCCTTTTGTACCGTTGAGTGTTTATATGGCCTCAAATTGATAGGTGAGGTACCTTCCATCAACGGAATCTTATGTTCATAGTTCCTGGAAGGTGGCAACTCCTTTGGATCCTCGAATAAATCTGAAAAATCCACCAAAAGCTGCTGTAAAGACTGATTAGGGAAAGAATCTACAGGAACAGTTTGATCCAACACGGAAGGAAGCGGCACTATAGCAAAGCATTGAGAGTCAATCAATTGTGAAGGCTTTGAAAACAGCTTGTGAAGTTGGTCTGCATCGATAGACTCAATTTGTGAGTCTGGAATACCATGAATGACAATTGGTGTACCAGCCTGCCAATATGTAAGACTTAAATCCTTGAAGTTCCACAAAGTTTCTCCCAAGGACTCTAACCAATCAGTGCTTAACACCATATCATAACCCCCCAATGCCAACACCAACAAATCAGCCTGATAATAAATGCCACCCATTCGCCATTGAAAGTCTTTGCACACATCGGCTGTCATAATTTGTGCACCACCCGCAACAGCAATTGGTGTAGGAGGAACAGCCTCCAAACAACAACCCAATTTTCTAGCGGTAGCAGAATCCAGAAAACTACAAGTACTACCTGTATCTACCAAAACATACAATACCCTTTTCCCGACAACAACCCTTACACGAATCCGCTTGCCACCAACACCCCCGATTAAAGCATATGAAGAAATACTCTGATCAAAATGAATCAAATCATTAGCGATAATATTCTGGACTTCATACAGTATTTCTTCGCCCTCTACTGCATCATCAGCAACTCCAGTCTCACCACCCACTTGAATCATAAAATACTGCCTATTTTTGCACTTATGTCCAGGCGCATAAGTTTCCTTACAATAGTAACACAGACCTTGGGACCGCAATCTAGCTCGTTCTTTAGGGTCAATGGTCTTGGTGACTTGCATTGGCTGTTTGAAACTTGAAGGTTTCACCACATTAGCAGGCTTTGGAGCAGGAAGCGCTGGCCGAGTAGGCAATGGCAACATAGTAGCAGGCTTAGACATAAGAGCAGGAGTAGGAGACACTGTGTGTCCTGGTGTAGCAGTATAAGGTAGAGAAGCAGTGTCAACACCGCATTGCAACAACATATCCTCGTGAACCCGAGCCAAACGATAAGCATGGATAACCGAAGTAGGCTGAAGCATTCGCACAGTATACTCAACATCATTGCGCAACCCTCTCAAGAAAAGACTCAAGGCATGCTCAGGGGCTAAAGTAAGGCGAGACATGAATTTATCAAATTGCTCCAAGTAAGAATCAATCGTACCAGTTTGACGAAGATCCTTGAGAGCCGCCATTGGATCAGTACAATCTCGAGTACCAAAACGATCAGCAAATGCAGTGGACAATTCTGACCAAGAAAGAGCTACGGTCGGCGACCGATTCCGCAAAAAACTTTGATACCAATGCAATGCAGCGTCTTCCAAGTTGTATATCACCCAATTAACCTTCTCTTCTTCAGGGATTTTCTCAAAAGAAAATATTGCTCACAACGAAATAACCAACCATTAACATCAACTCCATTGAAGACTGGAAAGATAGGCATAACACGTTTACCCGGCAAGGAAGCACCGCCACAAGGCTGAAGGGAAGCATTAGCCGTCGCAGGAAGAGGCCCCAAATCCACCGTAGCGGCAGTAGTTGCTGGCCGCGAAGGAGCAGTGGCTGTCGTAGTACTGAAGTGCGAAGCCAACATCTGCTGGAACGATTGCTCCAACGAACGCTGCTCCAACGAACGCTGCAATCCTTCGATTTGAGAAGCAGTTTGCCTCTCTAATCCCTCAATCTGTGAAGCGGTTTGACGCTGATAACTGAGAAACTAGTGGGATTCGAATTCTCAACCTAGTGGGAGTGCTTATTGTACTTAACCAACTATGCCAACTCTTGTTTCAGGCACAGAGTGATTGCTAGCTCCTTGGAAATAAGATGCACCATAACATTCATTTTTCGAGGAAACTACTCTGATATTATGGCTCATTCTTTTGCAAAAGTGCTAACTTAAAAATTGAAGTTCAACAAACGAACCACATATGGGTGTGATGAGATCGACCTTTAAACCAATGTGATCTTGTAATCTTTGAAAAAAACAAAATAGAAACCGTCAGTGGTGATGGTAGGTGATCTGTAAGTTCTTATCATAATTTCCACGTGGTAAACTAATCATGGGGATACATTGGGTAGAACTTTTAATTTTTCAATTTAAGTCCTTATCATAATGTAAATTTTTCCTCTGGGGGGCTTGGCCAACCCTAATTTTCTTTTTATTTTTCTATGTAAATTCTTATCATAATGAAAAATTTAACCTCCTTAATTTTATTTTTTTTTCATACAATCCTTACTATTGTATAAAATAACTCTCTGTTACTCATTTTAAAAATTATGTCTATCTTGGCACGGTCCACTTGCTATTGCTGTGAATGAAACAAAAGCAATAGTGTCACCAGCCTGAATTGGGGCACTTTTCCAAAGAAAGTCCAAATGGAATCGATAGAGTAATAAGCGATTTGGTTCCGTTTAAGTATGCATTGAGTTTGAGGTGTTATCTATGAAAAATTTCCAGATACATCCGGTTGGATCAGGATTAGTGGAGAAAGAGCTACAACACCAAATAGACAAAGACAACCAAAAAATAGAGTGTAAAAAATGGAATTGCCTGGCTTAGTTTCAACCGCACCTTTTTGCTTACCTGTCCCAGAAATTGAAAGGCGTAAATAAGAGCAGGGAATCACGTACTAAAAGGTTGCGTAAAAACTCATTTTATGATACCTCACATCACTCGATGCCTTTTTGTTCAGCTTTTTTTGGAATTTGGACTTGATTCTATTATATAACCATTAGCAACTTCTACATTATATGAAGACAAGAAGTACTGCTTTATTTTTATTACTTCCACACAAGAGAACATTTTGCCAATATCGAGCCAACAGAAAAGATTTTGCAAATTGACCCGAGTCACTTGAACAAAGCATGGCTGCACTTGTGGTGACAATCATGCAGAGGTATCTTTACCTCCTCTGCTTCCTTACTGGGTTAGCAGCAGTTCTACTGGTGGGTTCAGTGACCAGCCAGGACACAGCTTTGTTCAACAGAAGCAGTTTCCCTGATGGTTTCATTTTTGGGACAGGATCCTCAGCTTATCAGGCAAGTTTTGCCAAGCTTGTCCGTTTTGTAGGTTGTTTTCATGTCTTGCACCAGTCATATATGAACATGTGCCCTCTTGTGTTGTTTTAGTATGAAGGAGCAGCAAATGAAGGGGGTAAAGGCCCCAGTATATGTGATACTTTCAGCCACAAACATCCAGGTCTTTCACTTAAACATTTTTTTTGGCCCTTCAAGTTTGATCATTCTTCAAGATTAGACTATACTCATGTAAATTTGTGAATGGCAGAACTTATAAAGGACGGTACTAACGGAGATGTGGCAGTTGATTCATATCATCGATATGAGGTATCAAGAAGAGCAAGAGGGTTACTATATATTGTACAACTTTTGCAAGTATCTTATCTTGAATCTCTAAAATGGTGCAGGAAGATATTCAGCTAATGACAAAAATGGGAGTGGATGCTTACAGACTCTCGTTGGCATGGTCCAGAATATTACCAGGTAATGAAATCATCCTTAATCTGAATTATTCCATGTCTCTTCACAAAGTAAGAGTGCACACAAAGAATGAGTACGGGGAAACAAAGACCTTGAGCACATAGCAATTCATGTTCCATATTTGGACGTGATATAAGGTCCATTCTCTTCATACTTACAAGAACCACTATCTTCGACCAAATTCTTCAGGTGGGACTCTGCAAGGGGGTGTCAACAAGGAAGGGATTGACTACTACAACAAAGTCATAAACACATTACTGCTCAACGGTCATCACAGTCCCTTGTCTTATCTTAATTTTTGTTTCAAAAAACTAAAAGCTACAGGATGGGAACCCAAAAAAAAAAAAAACTAAAAGCTACAGGCATCATTGAATGAATTGTTGGCTTCTGCATACAGGTGTAGAACCCATCGTCACACTCTTCCACTGGGATGTTCCTCAGGGTTTGGAAGATGAGTATGGTGGCTTTTTGAGTCCTCGCATTGTGTAAGTGGCTCCTCCTGCATCCTGCAATCTGCATCTGTGACATTTATGGTAGATAGCTTCTCTTAGCATTTCCAAATTTGGCTAGTTAGGATCAAATATTGGGTTGAAACATTACCCTGTCACAAACCTCACACTAATTGCATACCTCCTCATATGGATTTTGTAGTACAGAAGAAATAGCCAATATGTCCACAGTGTTTTCTTCTGTTTTTAGCTAACCTAGATAAGCATAAGAACAAGCACTAATATAATCTGATGAACTGGACATGGACTTAAAAGTAAACTGGGTTTAAATGCAGGGATGATTTTGTGGACTATGCTAATATTTGCTTCAAGGAATTTGGAGATCGTGTGAAGCACTGGATCACATTGAATGAGCCATGGAGCTTTTCTGTTGATGGCTATGCTACTGGCCTGCTAAGGGTGGCACCAGGAAGATGTTCTGATTGGGAACAAAGGAATTGCAGTGGTGGGGATTCAGCAACAGAGCCATACATAGTGGCACACCACCAGCTTCTTGCCCATGCTGCTGCTGTAAAGTTATACAGGGAAACATACCAGGTTCTGCTCTCAACTTTGGTCATAAGAACACATTGCACTGAAGAAAATGGCTTTCAACAACAAATTAGAACGTCCTGAAAACCAAAAACCAGGAATCCTTCAAATGCTACTCATTTGTGTTGGACTTGTGTTGGAAGTTGGAGCTAACACAAGAGAACGATCAATGAAAAGGACAATATATTTTTGGGTAGTATGGTATGTTTTTTTTTTGGTAAAAGAAGGAATCTACAGTTACATGAATTCATGTGTGACAGTAGAGCCTAGCGCATCTACTGTCAAAACATTAAGACAAAAGTCCGGTGGTTCTTCTAGCAACCGAAACTCATCATCTAAAGCCAAAGCTTGTTTTGCTAACATATCAGCTGTGAACTTATTAGCATCAGTTCAAGTCACTTATGACACTATAAATTTTATGTGCAAGCATTCAGTTTGTTAAATATGAAAACTTCTATGTGATTTTAAAGCAACAAATTTTGCGCAGCCAGCTCAAAAGGGAGTGGTAGGAATATCACTGTTTACACTCTGGATGAAGCCATTGACTGACACCAAGCGTGATCAAGATGCTGCACAAAGAGCCCTGGATTTCTATTTTGGATGGTAAGTGTTAATCTGTATCATCTCCAAATGGGATTGGCGCATTACATATTCAGTAACATGAAGTTAAACATGATGCTGAGGCTGCTTAAGGCTATATAGCAGTGATCGAGCAAGAGTACAGAACGTAATTAGCCACCCAAAAAAAAAACATAGACCTAGAAATGTGTAAGAGCCACGTTCAAGAGGAGGATGAGTCCCCCCAATGGGGATTTTCTGCTTGCAAGAGGACTCAAACCCGAGACCTCGCTTAAGCAGAATCAAGTGGTTTACCACTTAGACCAACCCCACATTGGTACTGATGATTGTTTCTTTTTTCTCAGGTTTATGGACCCATTGACGAATGGTAACTACCCAGAGAGTATGAGATCCCTTCTAGGAAGCCGCTTGCCTAAGTTCTCAGAAAAGGAGTCTGAATTGCTGAAAGGGTCAATAGATTTTCTTGGGTTAAATTACTATACTGCTTACTATGCATATGATATTTCTCATATTGACATTGCACATCAAAGCTACACAACAGATTCTCATGCGGAGGTTACAAGTTAGTACAAATCCCACACTTTTCTAAGCGTCCACTATGATTTTTTCTACTCCACAATCTCATCAAACCTGGTCATCGGTTTTGGCAGTTGAGCGTGATGGGGTGCCCATAGGGCCAAAGGTGTGTAACAGACTAGACTAGCTGGCTAACACTTTCATCTACTTCAGTTTCATTCTTATGTAATAGTCTTCCTGGTTTCCTTGAAATGGAGTATTGCAGTCAGCTTCAGGATGGCTTTCTATCTACCCCCAAGGATTTCGAGAGCTATTACTCTACACAAAGGCAAAGTACAATGATCCCATTATCTACATTACTGAGAATGGTAACCAACATACCTCTCCACAACTTAGTGTCATATGTCCTGATAATCGCAACTCAAGAGACAGATTGCTCCTACAACAATTTGCAGGAGTTGATGAATATAACAACGAGACAATATCGCTGAATGAAGCCCTTGCTGACAACGGTAGAATTGATTATTTATACCAGCATCTCTCCTACCTGCATACTGCAATAGAGTAAGTACATAAATTAGCTCTCTCTATTCATTTGTGCTTAGTTTTATCAGGACTTTACTAAAAGACGGGCCACTTTTTTTTTTTTTTTAACCAGGGATGGAGTGAAAGTGAAAGGGTACTTTGTGTGGTCTTTGTTGGATAATTACGAGTGGAGTAATGGTTATACTTGTCGATTTGGGCTTCACTATGTAGATTACAAAGATGGATTGAAAAGATACCCAAAACTCTCAGCCTTGTGGTTCAGGAACTTTCTCCTACAGGACATCAAGTATAGAAATGAGGTCTGAGAAGCTAGCTGATGATATTCCTAGTCTTGTGGGTAAATACGCCCACTGGCACTTATATTCCAACAGAATGTATATCTGATATATTCCAACAGAATTTATATCTGATGGTGTACACTAATATTATTTAAGCTTTAATTAGTTATATATGTAGTTATGTACAAGTAGTAATTAAGACATTACGATATGTGCTTTGCTTATATGCAGAATATGCGAGCTCTTGGAAGATAGACTTCAACAATCAAGAAACTTTCAGGCACAAGAGTGATTGCTAGCTCCTTGGAAATAAGATGCACCATAACATTTATTTTTGGAGGAAACAACGCTATGGATATTATGGCTCAATCTTTTGCAAAAGTACTAACATAAAAAATTGAAGTTCAACAAGCGAAGCGACCCTTCCTTCAACAACCATGTGATTGTTTTTATCTATTAAAAAATACAACGTCAAAATCTAATCGCAAGAGAGAGTGCAGAAGGGGACTATACAAGTTTAATCAATCAATAATTTATGTCTTGATGGACCTTGTAAGCAATAATTTATGTCATTGTTTCTATTACAAGTTTAATCAATCAATAATTTATGTCTTTGTTGTTGGACCTTGTAATCTTTGAAAAACAACAAAATAGAAACCGTGGCGATTCATTGGGTAGATCTTTTAATTTTTCAATTTAAGTTCTTATCATAATGTAAATTTGGCCTCTGGGATACTTGGCCATCCCTTTTTATTATTTTTCTACATAAATTCTCATCATAAATGAAAAATTTATACTCCTTAATATTATTTTTTCATCTAATCCTTAACATTGTAGGGTTTTTGGGTTTTTTGCTCTCATGTTTAGTGGTTTGGCCAATTATATAACCTGATATTTTTTTTGGCCGGGCATATACTCCGACTTTGCATGGGCAGGCCAAACGTGATCCCCTGGTCAGGTACCGGTTGACGTGGAAGGCTGCCCAGATTTGGACTCCTTGGATTACACTAAAACGACGTCGTCTTGTGCCAAAATGACGTCATTTCAATGACACGTAGAATCCACTTATCAATGTGGGTCTTTCATGCTTTCTACCCAAATTCTCGATCCAACCATTTCCAAAAGCTCAATGCTAACCAAAAACCCAACCCTAACCCTGAATTTTTTTTGGAGTAGATGCTGCTAATCAGTGTGTATTTATTTTTATAATCATTACCTCATCACAATTTATGAGATTAAAATCGAAAAGGTAATTAAGGGTCTGGGTCAGGGTAACACTTACCCTACCCGACCCTACCCAATTTTCATCCCTACCCCCAATCTTGGAGAGGTAGTAAAAATCGTGGAGGTGAGGAAATAATTTTTTATGGTAAAAATTCTAATTTTAGAAATAATAAATCCAAATAAAAAAATAATGTGGAGAGTTGATGAAATTGTCCAATGAGGTAAATGACATGTATATTTGTAAGACTCTCTTTACTAAGAAAAAAAATCTTAGTAAAAAGCACAGGTCGACCTATTACCTAGAAAATCCCAATAATTATCTTTCCATTTTAAAAATTGCTAGTATTTATGTATTCTTATTATCAAATTATTATAATAAAAAAATTTGGCAACTCGTGACTCCACCTCAATAACTTAATTCTTCTATATGAATTGTGTTTATAGGTAAGTTACGAACTATTTAAATTACCAAAATAAGAGAAAATTAATATTTCAAGCCTGCGCTATTTTCCAAAGGCGGCCAATTGAAAGTTTACCATTGCAAGTCCTACCTAACCAGGGAATTACAATTCGTGTGGAACAACCGAACAAGTATTAATGTAGAGGTATTATTTAAACAACCTAGGCCGACAAGGACTGCAGAGCTATTGTATAAATAACCTAGGCATCAGTCATCGTTACAACATTAGATTCTGAAATCGCTGTTCAGGATTTTGATTTTCAGCAAAATATGGCTCAGAGTCGGTGGGCAGAATTACCTGCGGAATTGCTCGATGAAATTGCGAAACATATCGAATCCTGCGTGGATTATGTTAGGTGCCGAGTAGTTTGTTCAAGGTGGAATCGGTCTCTACCAAAGAGACCCCAACACCAACGCCAACCTATCAGCCAAACTCCATGGCTGATGCTACCTTATGACGAAAAAAATAAAACAGTTGGCGGGTTTTATAGCGTCGATTGCAAGAAAACTTACCACATAGACGTGGAAGAGGCTAGAGGCAAGTTGTGCAGAGGTTCAATTGATGGCTGGTTGGTGATGGTGGAGGATGGCCCGGCCGTGAATCTATTGAATCCTATTACTAAGGATCAGATTGCGCTTCCTCCTATATCAACCTTGCCATACTTGACAGGCTATGATCCTGATAGGAAAGACGAAGAATACGCCATTGCGAATTACAAGAGTGGTAACGTTTACATGTATAGCAAAAGTCAATGGAAGATGCTCGGCCTCCAAAAGGTAGTGCTATCTTCCACCCCTGCCGCCAAAGACTTTGTAGCATTGGCAATCTATGGCGAGTACTCTAGATTGGTATTTTGCAAAGGTGGCGATGATAAATGGACATCACTGCAAACACCACCCATCTGCTGTAGTGATATAATTTTCTATGAAGGCAAATTCTACGCAATAAGTGGCCCAATCCTTGTGGTTTGTGATCCTGGTTCCCTACCAAATGTCGTGACTCGCCATGTAGAAGTATCAGAAAATTGCCAGGTCATGTCATATCTTGTGGGATCCCCTATTTATGGGCTACTAATGGTCTCAAGGACATACGACTACTTTCAGGTTAGGAAAATTGATAATGAAACTTCAACCGGATACAGGACGACAGCATTCAAGGTGTATAAATTTGAGAAAAGGCGGCGCCGAGGGCCCAAATGGACCAGGATTACTGAGCTAGGTGATAATATGTTGTTTTTGGGAATGAATGCGTCATTACTTGTACCATCCCAACATTTCGGTGAAGGTTTTACTATTTATTACTCAGATAATTCTTGGGAGTTCCAAAAGGAAGATGTTTATGGAGGTTTTGATTTTGGCTTCTTCAAACTCGAAAACAACAGCTTCCATAAACTGCAAGGGTGCAAAAGTCATGAGTTCCTCCTTTGGCCCCCTCCTGTGTGGGTGCTACCAAAACCTTGCTAGTCATTCGTTATCTATTTTTCCATTGTTATTTTTTTACATAATTTCCAAATTCCTCCTTGTATTGAAAAAAAAATCCTAATGATTCTCACTGTTGAATGGATAAGATGTGTTCCGCTTAAGCGAGGTCTCGGGTTCGAGTTTTTGTGTACGCAGAAAATTCCCATTGGGAGACTCACCCATCATACCCAGGTGTGCGACTCGGATCGAATCCGGATTAGTCGGGCCAAAGCTACGGAAACCGGATGGGAAACCAAAAAAAAAAAGAAAAAGGTATCCGTGAACTCGCCAACCTTCCAAGGTACAAAACCTTCAAATTTTGCCAGTTAGTTTATTTTGCTACCATATTCTCCCACTTAGAGAACTAAATTTAAATTTACAGTAGAGTGTGAAGAACTATATCAGATGATGCAGATACTACCGAATAGTCCAGTACTGTCCAATAAAAGTGAAAACACCAAGAACTCATTACAGTCAAGCAAACAACAATGCATAGTTCCTCCAGATGATTAACCACGTCAGTGTCTTCTCATCTTTTTTTTGATGCTAGTGCACGAACTGAATATTCTCATCTGATTCTAGTGCACGAACTGAATACACTAACCAGTTAACAAACTGCAATAGAGTAAAACGAGAGAGGCTGCAAGCATTATTCCTTCCCTTCCTAGTTATCTACCTGTTTTACCATTTGGAATGAACTGCATAAGAAATTATTATTGCTCATATGAATGTTATCCTTATCTAAATCTTTTCTCTTCTCACCCTATGATGCTCTCAGTGGATGTGGTTGGCAAAAGGTAAATCACTAAAGATGTCCAAAAGTTAAAACAGGCCAATTTCATTCCCATGAACCTCTTCCCGTTGAAGTCATTCCAAACAAAAACTTATACATTAACGCAAGGGAACTGTAAGCTCAAAAAGCCGGTATCCTCTACACCACAAGACCTTCATATTGGCTAGCCATCAATTCCCTAAAAACCCATCTCTCCCTCACCCCAAATTTATCATGCACTAGACTTCACACTTCACAACCTCAATGATTCCAAACACAATATATTGAGTACCTATGATGGTGACCACATCTGCTGGCATGTGATGTTTGGACATTTGTGCCAGGCAGATTGATCACGGATAATGCACTAATAGCATTTGAAAGGTTCCATTATATGAAGAAAGTGTGTTCAGGCAGCCGTTCATACTAGTATATACTTGACTGGGAGATCAGACACTCAGGTGCACAACCCAGTCTACGTCCTCATTGCTAGAAACAAAGATGGGTTTTTTGGGTTTTTTGGACCTCATGTTTAGTGGTTTGGCCAATTATATACCCCCACATTTTTTTGGCCGGGCATATACCCTAACTTTGCATGGGCAGGCCAAACGTGATCCTCCGGTCAGGTACATGCTAATGTGGAGGCCTGCCCGGATTTAGGCTTTTTGATACACCAAAACGACGTCGTCTTGTGTCAAAACGACTTCGTTTCAATGACACGTAAGATCCACTTGTCAATGTGGGTCCTTCATGCTTTCTACCCAAATTTTCGATCCAACCATTTCCAAAAGCTCAATGCTAACCAAAAACCCAACCCTAACCCAGAATTATTTTTTTTTTGGAGTAGATGCTGCTAATCAGTGTGTATTTATTTTTATAATCATTACCTCATCACAATTTATGAGATTAAAATCGAAAGGTAATTATAAGATTAAAATTAATGGATTGATAAAAGTAAAAATATTTTTTTTGATAAAAATGGAATTAAAATCAATGGACTAATAAGGATATTAAAATTGAAGTTTTTTTTTCGTTTATAGCTCCTATCTTTTCTCCTCAATTATTCCTAAAATGTTTGCAGAACTACTTGCAAACAAACGAAGACCAACACACACAAAAAAAAAATGAAAACCACCATAAGCCACACATTGAACCTATCAACACCACCAACCACCAACGGCGCCACCATTGACTACCACTACCCTCTTCAAAAATGCATAAAAAACCCCAAATAAATCTCTAACAAGGCGTCTACTTCCAGTACATGGGCCTCTCCATCCAAAATCCGACCACCTTCCTTCATCCAACCACAATCATGTCTACCCTCTTGAGCCCGTGAGCAGCTCCAGCGTAGATCTAGGGATGCTTTTCATCCAGACCCGTCGACGGTCTCATGGAAGATGACTCGGCGGCAGGTTCAATAGCGGACAGAGGGGATGCGTTCAAGCTATGGTGTCTCGCCGGACTGTGGTGAAGGCGGCGGCGACAGGTGGGGTGTTGTGACAATGGGTCAAACAGCGTCGTAGGGGAGGTGGATATGACTAGGGTGCACGCTTGGGGATGAGGGCTGGGAAAATAGGAAATGAGAAAAAGAGAAAGAAAAAATCCAAGGGTAAATAATGCAAATAGATTTTTGGAAAAGAAAAATCCAATAAAGGAAAAACTAAAACAATAATTAGCATAATCCACTATCAATGGTTTCAATTTTGAATAACTTGATTTTTAGGATTTTATTTATTAAAATGCCGCAACAGTAGTTTTTTTTAAAGAAATAAATCTTCGGGTCAAGTTATTGGGTTACTTCCGGTGTCCATTAGGTTTTCGGGTCGGTAGGGTCAAAGAACCGTATAAAAAGCAAGTGGAGCCCATTGTGACATGTGGATCCTATGTGTCATTGAAACGACGTCATTTTGGCACATGAGGACGTCGTTTTAGTGTAACCCAAGAAGCCCAAATCCGGGCAGCCTTCCACGTCAGCCGATACCTGACCAGGGGATCACGTTTGGCCTGCCCATGCAAAGTCGATGTATATGCCCGACCAAAAAAATGTTGGAGTATATAATTGGCCAAACCACTAAACATGGCCCCATAAAACCCAAAAACCCAACAAGAATCAATGATTCAATGTAGAGCTCTACTTCTGAGTTATATATATACACTGACTAGAAAATATAAGTTTTTGTCATATAATAATACTAAAAAAAAATTACATTTATTGCTCCATCGACCTCGGTCTGAGAACCTATAGACCTAACAACAACAATCTTAATTAATTTGGGTGCATACGTAAATCAATTATGACATATTATAATTTATGAGTTTTAAATTATCAATAAATAACCCGAGTACGTGAGAAAACTAAAAAGGATTTACGTATAGGAAGATTTTGTGTATGAGAAAACCTATATACTTTTCCTCGTTGTATACGACTCTTTCGTGTGAGGCCACACAACGGCAAAGACAATATTAATGAAAGAAAGAAAAAAAAATGATACCGCATGCAGTCCTATGCTCATCCAGTCCAGGTTGAAATAACAGCCACTCGATCTTCACTCACCTCATATACCTCCCCCCGTTGGCCACTTGCTAAAGGCCTGAAAAAAATATGTATGTAGTATTATATATTGGTTACCATCCATCCAGATTCCTGTGTCATAGGCACAATGAAAGTGTGTTTTCAATTTTGTATTGACTCTGCAGTTGCCCAAAGCCAGTACCGAAAAATTATTGATATTTGGTTATCAAACAAAAAAAAAGAAAAATTATTGATATTCCAGTATGCAAAAGGTTAAATCATCAATTTGACAAACCTGCAGGCCAGAAATGCTTATGCAGTTTCAACAAGCTAGATATATATGTATCTGGTCCGAAGATGCATATAATAAACGGTGGCAACCAAATTCAAATGAAATTAATTTAAACATTACAAATAAGCCCAGGCATGAAAGATGACGACCATTCACAAAATTCAGAAAAAGGGGAGACTGTTGAAAACATATAAACATATCTATTTTGTTGGAATATTTGAAAATTTGGTTGTGTCAAACCCGAGCTGAGGCGTGTAGGACACTGTCCTAAAGAGATATTTTTTGTAATCTCAAAAGTCTCCCCAGGATACAACAACTCCTTCTACAAAAATATTGTAGGGAACCAGAATCTGCCAAGAAGTTTTTATCTTAAAGACAAATAAAGAACCCAGCAAAAGAAAAAAGGGCTAAATGTGAAAAGAGAATAAAGGAAGGATAAAGGAAAAATGAGAGTAGGATTTTTTCCTGTATTGGAGCTGAAGAGAGGTCCTGTATTTATAGGAGGTGGAGGGGAACAACAAAGTTAGAAAAAATAATGGTCATTTAATAAGGACCACATTTTTTCCTACTGACCAGGTAAGCTCTCAACTAATCCCCTGATATCCTCCAACATCTAACAGTTAGTTTTGACTAGATAAACTCTTTTTTTTTTCTTTTGAAATATAACGTATTTTTCCAACAATCCCCCACATATTTCAAAAGGAAAAAATGTACGATATGAGTTTGTTTAGCTGGGTTCTTAAAACTAACGAGTGTAATACAACGATCTTGGTGTCCGTAGACTATGAACCAAGTCTAGACTGATAAGTCTTAACAAACCATGTCTATCAGTGTAACAATCGGTTACTATGAACTAATAGACACGTTGGCAAGTTAGTGTTCTTATCAATCATATTACACCCCCACAATTCTTGGCGTTATCGCGGTTTTGCGCATTACGGCCTTGCGCGCGCCTGGAGTTTCATGAGTGCTCTAGAGGTGCACCTGCAAATACATCCTCATAGGAACGGCCCCATTCCACACTCACATAGGTGATCTCATCAAGTGTATACTGCATGCTATACACCACCCGTAAGGGCTATGCTGATCATTAAGAGTTTAACTCAGCCTCTCAAGTAAATGCAGTCTAGTACTTTTCCTCACACCATAGGAAGGGACAAATGTTCAAGTACTAGCAGAACTAACTAGTGACTTGTTAATACCCATATGAACCTGTTTCACGGGATCTCCGATCACGCAGGTTGGGTTACCATCACTAGTTAGTTTCAGACAGGTTTACAAGTCCCATTCCCCTCGATGTTTCCATAATCACTTTTCGTCCTAGGGGTTTCGTTAGAGGATCGGCCAAGTTCACTTCTGACTTCACATAATCTATGGAAATTATTCCATCACTCAACAGCTGTTTTACAACATTGTGCCTTAACCGAATGTGTCTATTTCTCCCATTGAAACTTGTCTTTTTCGCATTGTCTATTGCTGCTTTGCAATCGCAATGCATAGACACAGACGGTGTAGGCCTTATTCCCAATGGAATACTCGCTAAGAAATTTCTTAGCCATTCAGCCTCGGTGCCAGCTAACTCCAGAGCAATAAACTCTGACTCCATAGTTGATCGCGCGATTATAGTTTGTTTAGCTGACTTCCAGGCAACTGCACCACCTCCAAGGGTGAATACATATCCACTAGTAGACTTTATCTCATCTGAATCTGAAATCCAGTTAGCATCACTGTACCCTTCTAGTACAGCGGGTAGTCCACTATAACAAATACCATAACTTATGGTACCCCTCAAATATCTCATTAGTCTGCTTATAGCAGCCCAATGCTCATTGTTGGGATTGTGTGTATACCGACTCAGCCTGCCCACAGCATAAGCTATGTCAGGGCGTGAGAAGTTCATTAAATGCAACAAACTCCCAATAATTTGTGCATACTCAACTTGAGATACTGGATCTCCTTTGTTTTTCTTCAATTGAGAGTTAGCATCATAAGGGGTACTCACAGGTGTGACATCGAAATGTCCAAACTTCTTAAGAAGTTTCTCAACATAATGCTCTTGTGATAGTATGATACTATCACCTTCTCTTATGATCTTAACTCCCAAAATCACATTTGCTTCACCCATATCTTTCATATCAAACTGAGAAGCAAGAAACATCTTAGTATCATGAATGACATCAAGACTATTGCTAAAAATTAACATATCATCCACATACAAACAAACAATCACACAGTTCTCATTTGAAACTTTGGTATACACACATTTGTCTACCTCAAGAGAAATAAATCCATAGTTAAGCATAGCTTGGTCAAATTTCTCATGCCATTGTTTAGGTGCTTATTTCAAGCCATATAAAGATTTGACCAACTTGCATACTTTGTGTTCCTGACCAGAAATAACATGACCCTCCGGTTGCACCATATAAATCTCTTCTTCTAAATCACCATTTAGAAAAGCTGTTTTAACATCCATTTGATGTATAAAAAGTTTGTAGACTGATGCTAAGGCTATCAAAACACGAATTGAGGAAATTCTTGTAACAGGAGCAAAAGTATCAAAATAATCAATATTTTGTTTTTGAGTAAAACCTTTTGCAACTAACCTGGCTTTGTATTTATCAATTGAACCATCAGGATTAAGTTTCCTTCGAAAAATCCATTTGCAACCAATTGGTTTTGCTCCTGGGGGTAAATCAACTAAAATCCAAGTTTTGTTTTGATCAATCGAATCCAGCTCAGCTTTTATTGCTTCTTTCCACAAATTTGCATCAGGAGAAGAAATAGCTTCAAAATAAGTTGATGGATCATCTTGAACCAAAAAGGTATAAAAATCATTACCAAAAGAAGTTTCTTTCCTTTGTCTTTTACTCCTTCTCAAAACATAAGATTGCTCATCAACTTCATTTTCAAAATCATCTTGTGCATCAGTCTCACTTTGAGAGATTTCTCGTGTAGGTGCAACAGTCAAGTTATTTAGTTTTAACGGAAACGTATTCTCAAAAAATTCAGCATTCCTTGTTTCAACAATAGTATTCACATCAAGCACATCACTTTTCAAAACAAGAAATCTATACACAGCACTATTATCAGCATAACCAATGAACATGCAATCACTAGTTTTGGACCCTATTTTCCTTTTCTTGGGATCAGTTAACATAACTTTAGCAAGACACCCCCACACTTTTAAGTATTTAAGATTAGGTGAATAACCTTTCCACAATTCATATGGTGTCTTATCAGTATTTTTATAAGGGATCCGATTTTGCACGTGACATGCTGATAAAATAGCTTCACCCCAAAGGTTATTAGGTGCTGAACTACTAACAAGCATTGCATTCATCATTTCTTTTAAAGTCCTATTTTTCCGTTCAGCTACACCATTAGATTGTGGTGAATAAGGAGGTGTGGTCTCATGTATTATACCTTCTTTCTCACAGAATTCATTAAACAGAACATATTCACCACCTCTATCTGATCTAACCCTTTTAATCTTCCTATCTAACTGGTTTTCAACTTCAGCTTTGTATAGGAGAAACATGTCAAAGGCTTCATCTTTATTCCTAATCAAATATACTTTAGTATATCTTGAAAAGTCATCTATGAAAGTCACATAATAATTTTTACCTCCTCTAGTCATGGTTTGTTTTAAGTCTCCTAAGTCTGTGTGAATCAAACTAACTAATTCAGTTTCTCTTTTATTCACAGAAGGACAAGATTTCTTAACTTGTTTAGTTTCAGTACATATTTCACATTTATCAGATAATAAATCACTAGAGGCAGATATTAACCCACTATTTTGAAGTTTCTTAAGATAAGGTGCACTAACATGTCCTAGTCTAGCATGCCACATATCAAAAGAGTCAATCAAGTAAGCAGAAGAAGAACTTGCATTTTCATTCACAGTTTTGGCAACATTCAAAATGAAAAGTCCTTGGTTACAATAGCCCTTACCCACAAAGATGTTGTTCTTGGTCATTATGATCTTGTCAGATTCAAATGATACCTTAACCCCCACTTTTCCCAAGAGGGACACAGAGACCAGGTTTGCCCGAATTTCAGGCACATGCAACACGTTGTTAAGAGCCAGAGTCTTGCCAGATGTGAGCTTGAGAAGAACCTTTCCTTTCCCTTGAACTTTTGCAGTTCGGGAATCACCAAGATAAATTTGTTCTTCTCCATCCCCTACCTCGGCGTAGGAGGAAAAAGCATCTTTGCTTGCGCAAATGTGCCTGGTAGCACCAGAGTCTACTACCCAGTCTTTCACATTGGCGACTAAGAAGGTTTCAGAAATGACCGCAGCAATTATGTCATCTCCTTCAACCAAGTTAGCACTTGGCTTTGGAGGATTGCCATTTCTGACCCTCTTCCTGCATTGTGGTGCAAAGTGTCCTGGCTTTCCACAGACAAAACAATTTCCTTTCTTCTTAAAGGAGGTAGGGTTAGTAATTTTAGGGTTGTAACCAGATTTCTTATTGTTATTAAAATGCTTAGAACCAGAGGTACCTTCTACCAAGTTAGCTTTGGCTGTCATCTCTTTGGCAATCGCACCTTTGAGTTCTCCTTTGTTCTTATCTTCAATGTGGATGTGAGTGATCAAGTCCTTGAGTGGCATCAACTTGTGCTTATGCTTCAGGTTGTGTTTGTAGTCCTTCCACGAATTGGGTAGCTTTTCGATCAGGGAACCTGCAAGAAATTCATCAGGTAGAGAGATCTTCACCGCCTTCAGGTCCTCTACAAGCCTCTGGTACTCTGTGATCTGACTGGTAACGGATTTTTCTTCCTTCATCTCCCACTTGTAGAAGTTGGAAATGGCAAACTTCTGCTTCAAAGCATCTTCTGCGGTATATTTTTCCACCATGCTATCCCAGATGTCTTTTGCTTCCTTGTAAGATGCATAAACGTCAAAAAGTTCATTGGATAAAGTTTGGATTATTGTATGTCGGCAAACCTTATTGGCATTAAACCAATTCTCCATCTGTTTTTGATCACCGGTTGCTGGCTTTGATTCTGTTAAAGCGTAGGCTACCCCGTGCACGTCAAGTGTTGAAAAAATACGCTCCTGCCATCTCTTGAAATTTGCTCCAGCAAACACCTCGATTCTGGATACGTCGGGATAGGGTGTTGCATATGTGACGACAGGTTGGACTTGGGATCCAGCAGCAGCAGCATTCTCGGGTTAAAATTCAGCCATTGGTAATATCTCTTTAGATTGTTGGAATATTTGAAAATTTGGTTGTGTCAAACCCGAGCTGAGGCGTGTAAGACACTGTCCTAAAGAGATATTTTTGGTAATCCCAAAAGTCTCCCCAGGATACAACAACTCCTTCTACAAAAATATTGTAGGGAACCAGAATCTGCCAAGAAGTTTTTATCTTAAAGACAAATAAAGAACCCAACAAAAGAAAAAAGGGCTAAATGTGAAAAGAGAATAAAGGAAGGATAAAGAAAAAATGAGAGTAGGATTTTTTCCTGTATTGGAGCTGAAGAGAGGTCCTGTATTTATAGGAGGTGGAGGGGAACAA
Organism: Turnera subulata; assembly: GCA_028386065.3. Classification (NCBI taxonomy): domain Eukaryota; kingdom Viridiplantae; phylum Streptophyta; class Magnoliopsida; order Malpighiales; family Passifloraceae; genus Turnera; species Turnera subulata. The sequence goes on along the minus strand of JAKUCV010000610.1, from coordinate 186,571 downwards.
CAAAGTTAGAAAAAATAATGGTCATTTAATAAGGACCACATTTTTTCCTACTGACCAGGTAAGCTCTCAACTAATCCCCTGATATCCTCCAACATCTAACAGTTAGTTTTGACTAGATAAACTCTTTTTTTTTTTTCTTTTGAAATATAACGTATTTTTCCAACATATTTAACACTTTTGATATGCTTACTACCAGTTAACACATATACATATTAAACAACTAGACTAAAAGGAACCCGGATCAGTGATGGGTATTCTTCTTGTAGGAAGTTCAAACATTATCCTGACAAAAACACTTGACCATGCATGAATCCCAAACCAGGCCAAATTTGATCTGGAAACCATAGACATATTTTTGCTGCTGTTATTGACAATTTCAACACATGTAACCTTTGATGAGACATGAGCATTGTAGAGGAGAATACACATCACCTGACTCAGTAAAAGCATATTAGAGAAACGAGTATTACACTATATATACTTTCCCATTTCTCACATAGGCAGTAATTTTAAAAGAATTGAAGCAACCCGCACCCGTCCTTATGCGTGTAAATTGTGTGCAAAAGCTATTAAACCTGTAAACAGCCATTCCATGAAAAGGTGGCAGACATTTCTATGCATGTGATTACTATTACTATTACTACTACTACTACTACTATTATTATTATTATTATTATTATTATTATTATTATTATTATTATTATTATTATTATTATTATTATTATTATTAATACCTTACCTTAGGTAGAATAATGGGGTCATCATGAAAGGCTTAAGTCTTATTACCAATTTCGAATTTTTTCTCGATTTCTATAAATTTCTAGAAACCCCTCCCTTCTTGGTGTGAAAAAAGAATTAATATGTGATCAATTTTTTCGTTATCTGGCCATTAAAATAAAAATGCATCAAAACTGTCATAATAATCATCTGTACATCTATACCCTTCAGGGTTGAATGCTCCAAACTTGAAGGACTTGTTTGTGTAGCCTATAGAAAGAAATGATAGACAGCTAATTTGTAGCTAATTTCAGCTTTGAAAGTACCATGTGATGTCATCCACGATAGCTATTGCACCAGTATCGATCGAAGTAATCTACTATCCCCCCAATGCGCATCTGGAATTTGTTGGGGGAGGACCGTGCCTCTTTAATGAAGATTATGGCTATCGTTAAGCCTTTCATCCAAAAAAAAAAACACCATTATATTGTACTCCATAATCATAGACTGTGCTTTTTGTTGTTTTGCTTTTTTGTAATTTTAACATTAATATGCATGGGAGATGAAACCTGAGGGGAGAAAAATTAACAATCGTTACCACCGGTGTCGTGGCCCAGTGGCAATGCTTTCAACCTGCTATCTCTAAGACTCGGGTTCGAGTCTCGGCGCTTCCAGTCAAGCCCCATAGTGTGATGCGGCCGAATGTGGCCTTCCACACGGTGGGGTGCTGGCCGTTGAGCCCGGTGACTCCCCGATATTATGACGCGTAGCAGGTGAGGGTGTCCGCTGGTGCCTCGGTTGGGCGGCCTCTCCTATGAGGAGGGTCTAATGCCAGGATGTAACCGATATTGACTGGGGCCTGGACCGACGGGGCGATGATGACACCACTGATGTCTTTTTTTTTTCGACAAAAAAAAAAAAGAAAAATTAACAATCGTTGCACCAGAGTATCTAAATATTGATCTCCCCATATATAAAAAGTTGTTAAAGAGCATATCAGTGCGAGACTTTTCGGCTTGAGCGAATGAGAAAATTGTTAGCCTTAATTAAAGAGCATATCAGCACAAAATGTTGTAAAGAGGAGTGTACCAGGCCCTTTGCATTTCCTCAAGCACATGTCCACGCTTCTGGTTAAGAACAGTAGTGTAGATACCACCAAGTGCTTTTTTGGGAGCCTGTTTAGGACGGTTGGGTTCCTTAGAGCTATGGGTTTTGCTTACCTTGACTAAAGCCTAGGACTATTCTATATAATAAAATCGCTATATTGGTTGTTTTGTATTGGTCCATGTCAAGATGGGCTTTTCTTATTGGTCCATGTCAAGGTGGGCTTTGGTACACCATGCCTTCACCGTAGAATTCTCCCAAAATCATGTTGTATTGGACCAAAAAGTAATATTTCATTCCAAAGAAAGAAAAGAAAAAGGCGTCCTAAGTCCTAACAGATCAAAAGTATTTTTCTTACTTGACTGTTGGAAATTACTCAAATAGTTAGTAAAAGGAATCCTGGTTAAGAACAGTATTATAATGGTCTAAAAAATAAGGTACCTTAGTTTTTGGTTTGAATTAGTGATTAAATTTCCTGGTAGGGCTGAGCAATTTTACCGGGCCGATTCAACCGTACCGGTACCGATGATATACCGACGGTATCGGTACGGAAAAGGGAGGATTTTAGAGCCATCCATTAAACCTCTACCGAGCCGATAGAATGAGTGAAACAAATCGGTATGATGGAGATTATACCGTCGGCTTTTGGCGTGGGCCGATACCGACAATCCCAAAAAAAAGATTAACCAACCCGTCCTAACAAGCCCAATGCAAGCCCAACTAGCCTAACCCATATACTATCTCATATAAATTACAGTTATTCATCAACCCTAAAATTCACTTTCACTCATCTCCTCCGCAGCCGCTACTTTCACTCATCTCCTCCCCACATCCGCCATGCCAAGCTCGCATGCACGCAGGCCAGCTCTTCCCCTCTCTCTCATTTTTTACTTTCTAGTGCAGCCACCCCACCCTCCTTGTCGTGACCCTCGTCCTTCTTCTCCCTCTTATAATCATGATTTTCATATCATTCTTTCCCCCCTCTTTCTTTATTCCTACCGACCCTCTCTTTCAACCCTCATTTCGCCCTCTTCGTCTCCTCAATTAGTCCCGTCTCTTCAGTGTCATGGTAGGTTACTGGGGTTGATTTGTTTTTGGGTATGCTAATGATGATTGATTTGTTGGGTTTTTTAGGAATGGGAATAATGATTTAATTTTCTGGAATCAGTTGACTAAAAAAATTAAATTGTGCAAAGAAGAAAACAAGTTGTTCCACTTTGTACCCTTGCTTTTTCTCCCTTGATTCTCTGGTGAAAATAGAAAAGTGGGCATCAAGTGGTGGTATTCGGTCGGTAAGCATACCGACCGAACCGACGTCGGTATTAATCGGTACTGTACCGATCGGCATAGGAGGTAATTTGGCACGGTAGCGGTCGGAAAAAGGGTCCTTCAAAAAGGTCATACCGATCACTCATTCGGCACGGTATATACCGTACCGACGTTTTGCTCACCCCTATTTCCTGGTCCTCAATATGAAGAGGGCCGCTATAGTGTGCCACAAGTCTATGATACACATAAATTTCTTGTTTCTCACTTTATTTGTATCTATATCTAACAATATGAGTACTGGTAGCTTAATATATATATAAACTTGTAATCTGTGGACAATTTATCTTCTCTGATATTTTCTGCCTGGAAGCGTGGTATTCAAGCGCTACAATGTATATGTGATGGGACCATGTATATGTGACGGGCCTGCAGCTCCTCCACCTTCTCCACCTTTATCGTGAGATTTTTATGCGATAATCCCATTTCCAGGCCATTTATTCTTTGAGCTCACGGAGTCCTAGATGGAACTTCTATTTTTAGCTAAGTTGGATATAGCCCTATGCTAATCTTGCAGTAACCTGCTGTTAGCTCATCACTTTTTGTACCTGCCATTAATCTTTTTGACAGTGATCTCAAAGATTTCATTCTGTCATGTCTGATATATGAATTGATCTTCTAGACTAGAAATTAAATGGGTGTGGCCCACTTAGCGCCGTTACTTGGCCTGGTTAAGACTCAAAGGAAAGATCAAATCCCTACCCAAAAGTAAATTTGGAGTCCTCAGGATAAGAATAGCAGCGTAGTGAACTTCAATATAGGATTTTCGACAAAAAAAAAAAAACTTCAATATAGGATTTGTTATAGGACCCCTTAACCAATGGCCACGGGTTCTAGATAGTTTAAAGGCCATATTCTTCCTTAGCCAATGGATTTTAGTCGGCCAGTAACTCTCCTCCTTGATCATGCATGAATCCAGGGGCGGAGCCAGGATTACAATTGGGGGGGGGCCAACAGTAAATTTATATTTATCCACTACAAATCCACTTTGCATCTGCAAACAGACAAGTTCTACATAAGTGGAAATTTATACCATAATTAAGCAGAAATATAAATATTATTAAAACTAACAATAATATTACAAAGGGGAAACATTACATTGATCTTGATATTTTATATTTTATAAAAAGGGAAATATTACAACGATTTTGATATTTTATTAAAATGGAAAATACATCTAACGGTTCGGAACGACGTTGACACGGAAGCTGTTGGGATCGCTGTTGATGTTGACCGTGACTCTGTCGCTC
>JAKUCV010000610.1:20024-174744 GCA_028386065.3 Turnera subulata | reverse complement strand
GGAACCGAGACCGGCTGCTAGATCGGTGGGAGGAGGCCTATAAGAGGCTCCGTGACAGCTGGGTTGCAGCGGCCACCGAGAGCAATGATCTAGCCCGAGAGAACAACCGCCTGAAGCGGGAGCTGAATATGAAGAAGCCTAGGCGGGCTGATTAGGATTGTAGTTTAATATTTTCAATTTTTCCTTGTATGTTCCCCCTTGTGTTTAATGAAGTGTTTTATAACACAAGTGTGTTCTCTCTTTTCGTAAATACAAGTCTCTTATCTCTTCTCCTGCAATACTACCACTTTTGGTTGGCACTTCGATACAGATAAGAGAATGTTGGCATTTTGATATTTTTTTAATTATAAAAATTAGAGAATATATTATTTCCATCGAGAAAAGATCTAATAAATAAAATTACACAATGTCAGAATTGCAACAAGAGTAAAAAATGGCTAGACTAATAATAATTAGTTGGAAAATTTTTAAAATAAAAACAACTTTTATAATGAATAAAGTACCTTAAACTATAATGGGTAAAAGTAGCCCTTGCAATTTGCTAGAATCCACTACAAATCCACCTCAAGTTTTGCATCTGCACGCAGACAGTTTCAAATTAGGCTGGGCAGATAAACATAAGCTAATTAAGCCAGCTAACTATACTCCAAGAACATTCAACAAATTATTTAGAGAGGAAAAGGAAATATATAAACATCTAAATTACCTTATTTGGCCCAACAAAAACTATAAACAAATGATCTGCAGATATTCTTATGTTTCAATTGAGCCCTCAAGCAGACAAGCAACATGAGCTAGTCCCCCAATTTGATAAACAAAGACCTGGTCATCGGAAATCAACGATATATGCAAAAAGAGTCAATAATGATCTTTGTGGCATTACATCAAACAACTAATGGGCAAATTCTCTTTTAAACTTTAATTCAAGCTTTGAAGTTTTAACCAACAACAACCCCGCAATATCTTAGGAAACCAAGCAATCTAAATAATTCTTTTTCACAGATTATAGATAAAGATATAAATTTTGGGATAACGGATTATGGCCTATAGACTATGCAACAAAGATAAGAATTAAGAACTTGCCAATTACAAGGTTAGTTAGCATTTACCAGTGACAGTGTGTTGTGTAAGCTTCAGAAGCATTTGGAATTAGAGTAGTTAGAGGCCACTCGTTGGAATTAGGTTAGTATTTCTTTTTCCCCACATGCGTGTACTGTATAATACCATATTCTTTTTCCCTCCAAATTTTTTTGACATTAAATCTACTTCCCCCTTAATTTTCAGTGAACAGTAATTCTATGAACAGTGAAAAAATTATTTTAGGAGGGGCCATGGCCCCTGTTGGCCCCCCCCTCCCTCCGCCTCTGCATGAATCTATTGCCTTTTCTTTGGATGGAATTGTCTATTTTAACATTTGACATGCATAAATGCCTTCTAGCCTTGGTTTAAAGAATTTTTCCTTTTTGTTGAGACAATGGTTCTTTTTTTTTTTTTAATCCTAACAATCTATTCAGTTATTTAATTTGTGTACTAGTTGCATTTGTAATCAATTTGTAGAATTGTTTATATAACTAATTTAGTGTCTTTAATTTATAATCTTCATTTCTTTTATAAACAACTTATTAGCCTTGGTTTTAAAGCAAAACAACAAAAAGCATTCAAAATCACCTTTACACACATACTGTAGAAAGAAAGCTGTAGCAAAATATAAAAAATGACTATCCCATATCAAAAAGAAATATAGAAATAAAATTCTACGATAAACCTATACATTTATTTATTCATTATTTTTTATTTATTTTAAAGCTTAATTTTTTTTATTTAGTATTTTTTTTAGTTACTTAGTATTAAAACTGGTAGAGCTAAAAAATTTGTCGCAAATTCATAAAGATAGAAAATAAAAGAAAGAGATATTTTTACCAAATTCATAATGTAGCTATATGAGTCTGGTAGTCACTATAATTATTTTTTATTAATTAATTTTTATATAATATTAATCTAAAGAATTGAAATAATGATAAATACTTCCTTAGTTGAGAATATTTTAATTGAAATTTTGAATTTATAACTTATTTGAAAATTGATAAGAGTTGGGTTTAACTATTCATTTTAGAGGATGGACCTAATAATTATTAAAGGGTCAAGCATTTAAATCACAGAAACACCTATATTTACTGCTGAATAATTATTAATTTATAGGTGAATATGTTAAAATTGATAGAGGCCTATTAGGTAGAAAATACAACTCCTTTTTTTTTTTTTAATTGTGCAGAGGTCTACCCCGTCAAATTCCCAAGTCGACCTATCAATAGTTGAATTCATAGGTACACGATGCAAATCGAATCCTAATCCGGATTAGTTGGGGGAAAGCTCTAATACTGGATGAAAAACAAAAGAAATTAAATACAAGCATAATTTTTTTTTTAATTCTCCATACAAAAGAAAGGATGTAGTTTCTCATCTAATATGGCCATTGTTTAGTACTAATTGATGTTATTTCACATGGCCTTGCAAGCCGCTAAATATTTATTATACAATATGTGATGTCTATATAAAAATTACTATCTAAATAAATTATATTTTTACAAATCAATTTATAGTTGGAATGGTTCCTTGGAACTGAGTTTGTCTAAGAAGGATTGGACGCTTATTGGACAACTCAACGCCCGTTAGCCTTGGCCCATTTTCGTTGGAATTGGATCCAAAAAAGAGGCCTATCAAAGGCCTGGCAGCAGGGGCTATTGGTGGAATTTGGTACGTACGGGAAAATCGGAGGAGAGAAAGAAAGGTGTGTGTGTCATCTTGGAGCCTTATAGGGGTTTACCTGGGGGTTTCTGTGGGAGAAGAGTGGTTTGAAGATGCAAAAATGGACGCTTTTGAGTGCTTAAATTGTACCTCAACCAAACGTTTTGCTACCCTAAAAGTCCTCAACGACCATAATAAAGCAAAGCACCTAACGTATAAACTGGTTTATAGCACTTGCGGCAACTGTTTCGAAAAAGAGCAGAGTCTACTTCAACATAAAACTGAACATTCTAGGTATGATATCTTAATACTATTTTCTGTTGTGTTTTTGATTTATATTTCTTCTGATGTGTTTCCTCTTTCTCCTTTGGCAGCACTCGCCCAGCAAGGAAACAGAAGAGGAGAAGGAACGTTTGAATACCCTCGGCTGGTTTACTCTTACTTTACTTGTATTTACTTGGATCTTTGCTTTTTGGGTATTATGGGTCTTAAAAAAAGTGTCTTGGTTTATGTTAAGAAGCGTTTGTTTGTACTTTGGTTGGGGAAGAAACTTGAGTTGATCAATAAAAATGCAATCTTGAAGAAGGAGGAGGTGGTGGATGGCCATCCCAGGCGTGCCATGGAGTACTCTGTCTCACAAATTGTGCGTGTTGTCCACCTGGAGTTTTGTTTCAAGGAGGAATTCACGGGAGGTGAAGAGATGATTCCTGCTTCGGATAAGGCTAGCTTCTTCGCTGGGAAGTTATCAACCGGTCTGAAAGTTAGGATCATGGGTCCAAACTATGTTCCTGGGGAGAAGAAGGATTTGTCTGGGAAGAATGTGCAGGGGATTACAGTGATTTGGTTGGGAAAGAAACAGGAAATGGTTGGGGATGTTCCCTGTGGTAACACTGTTGCCATGGTTGGGTTGGATCAGTTCGTCTCGAAGAAACTAAGGGTCAAGGATCTTGCGAATGGTCCTGAAGCAACTACGGGTCTTCACGGCTGGCAACCAAGCCCAGAGTCCCAGACTCTACATGGAGGCAAGGCCAATGGAGGATGGACTTACGTACTGAGGGCGCCGTTGATGATGAGGGCCGCATTGGTCCGAGGGATGATCCTAAGGCTCGCTCCAAGAATGTCCTGTCGTCTGTGTCTGTGGAGTTTGATCTTGCTAACAAAAACGGGTCCTGACATGGTGTTTGATATGTGTAATGGAGTACACTACCTGAATGAAATCAAAGACTCTGATGGTTTCCAGGGGGCGTCCAAGGCACCTGCTCTGTGCTGCTTTGAGGTTTTTGATGTGCTTCTCCCCGCTGATGCCATCCACGGTGGTCAGGTCATCCCCACCACTGCCAGGAGAATTATCTTTGCTTCCCAGCTGACAGCCAAGCCCAGACTCCTTGAGGCTGTCTACTTGGTGGATATCAAAGCCCCAGAAAACGCACTTGGTGGTATCTACGGTGTCCTTAACCAGAAGCGTGGGCATGTGTTTGAGGAAATGCAGAGGCCTGGTACTCCTCTTTACAACATCAAGGCATACTTGCCTGTCATCGAGTCTTTTGGATTCTCAAGCACTCTCACAGGACAGGCTCTTCCACAGTGCGTGTTTGATCATTGGGACCTGTTGAATGCAGATGCCATCCACAGAGGTGGTGGGCAGGTCCCCAGGAGAGTTATCTATGCTGCTTCACAGTTGATGATAGCCAAGCCCAGATCTCTCCTTGAGCCGGTTTATTTGGTGGAAATCCAAGCTCCAGAAAAGGCACTTGCTACTGCTGCTCTTTACAACATAATCAGCGCATACTATTTTCATGTCATTGAGTCCTTTGGATACTCAACCACTCTCAGGGAAGCAACATCAGGACAGGCTCTTGATCATTGGGACTTGTTGAATGCGGATCCTCTTCAAGCAGCTGGGCCACAGGCGGCTAGTCTTAGAGGAAGGGCTTGATCAAGGAACAGATGACCCCTCTATCAGAGTACGAGAACAACAACTGTAAGGGATTTTCACCCTCTCAGGTGCATAAGGGGATCACTACCAAGAATTGCTGGGAATTTTATTAGTTTCTCTTGTTTCTTTTCGCAATCTAGTCTACTAGTTGTTGCTCTGGACCTATAGTTATCTCGTATGTTATATTTTGTTTAGCTGCATGACTTTAAGCCAGAAAGTTGACTTGGTGATGTTAATTTGCTGCTGTTAATGTGGTTTTGTCTGCTTCGATTTGGAAAAGAAATTTTCAAAATGCTAGCGATATTGAAACACACTGTTGCGTTAGTTATAGTGTTTTTGCTAGCGGAGTTTCGTTACCATTACATCATAGACTGTGTATTTCTTTCTTTAATCCTTAATTATGCATGTGCGTTTAATTTGTCATGCAATGGTTTGCATGTGAAGGACTGAAGCACACTTATTATGGAATTATTGCTTCTTAATTTGTCATGATTTTCGGAGAATTCTACGGAGAAGGCATGGGGTACCAAAGCCCATCTTGACATGGACCAATACAAAAAAGCCCATCTTGAGATGGACCAATACAAAACAACCAATATAACTTGCTAGTTTATTATATAGAATATTAAGACTTTAAATTTATTGAATTACCAAAAAAGGCTAGGAGATCAAAAAAAAACCAAAAAAGTACTTCAATTTTTTAAACTATTCATCGTTATTTAAATTTTCAAAAAAAAAATTGGAGCATGCTTAAAGCGCTAGAAAATTTTAAAAGTTTGAGTCCAAATGAGTATGGTAGTCACTATAATTATTTTTTATTAATTAAATTTTATTGTTTTTAGTGAGTTACTATATATCATCACTCATAGTGCTCCATGAGTCTGGTAGTCATTATAATTATTTTTTATTAATTAAATTTTATAGAATATTAATTTGAAGAATTCAAATAATGATAAATACTTCCTCGGTTAAGGATATTTTTATTTCTATTTTAATTGAAATTTTAAATTTATAACTTATTTGAAAATTCATAAGAGTGGGGTTTAGTTATTCATTTTAGAAGGTCCAACCAATAATTATTAAAGAGTCAACCATTAAAATCACATGCCGACCTATATTAAGTGCAGAATAATTATTAATTAATAGATGAATATGTTAAAATTGACAGGCCAACCTATTATCTAAAAAAATAGAACTTTTTTTTATTGCACGGAGGTCGACCCGTCAAATTCACAGGTCGACCCGTCCATTGTTGAATTCAATTCCTTCAAGAAAATTCATCAAACACTTCATTCAACACAAGGGGAACATACAAAGGAAAATTGAAAACATTAAACTACAATCCTAATCAGCTCTCCTAGGCTTCTTCATCTTCAGCTCCCGCTTCAGACGGTTGTTCTGTCGGGCCAAATCATTGCTTTCGGTGGCCGCTGCAACCCAGCTGTGACGGAGCCTCCGATAGGCCTCCTCCCACCGATCTAGCAGCCGGTCTCGGTTCCAGATCATCTCAACCAGCCGCTCATTTTGTTCCACAAGTTGCCGGCACATCGCTTCCATGGCCTTTCCGTGCTCGGCCTCAATCCTAATATTCTCACACAGGCCATGAATGGTTGCTTCCATGTCGTCAGCCATAACTTGCTATGTGAAATATGCCGAGAATACTCAGCTATATATTCCTAGTGTTTATGTGTGGTTATGTGAGTTTTCAAGGGAGTGGCTAACGGGTTGATAAGAAGCAACAAATGTGGATACATTGCTCCAAAACAATTTAATGTCACATCTCTCATAATAAATTTTTTTCAAATAATTCAATCTATGGCAAAATTTTCAAAAAGCAAATCCTTGAAGATCGAAAACATTTTGGAGTTTTGTGAAAAGAAATCTATTTTTCCTATCACCGAAAAATTTTGCCATAGATTTTCCTATCACTGGTGTTTGTAGCCCAAAAACATACAAAGTGTTAGAGCAATAATTCAATCAGTGGCAAAATTTTCAAAAAGTAAAATCTTGAAGATCGTAAATGGTTTGGAGTTTTGTGAAAAGAAATCTACTTTTCCGATCATCGAAAAATCTTTTGGACTTTTTCGGGGATAGGTGGGGTCTAAACTTTGAAAAATAGATAGTCATATTTCTATAAAAGGTAAAGCAGTAGAAAGTAAATAATCAGAAAGCATTTCAGAAGAAAAAATTTGCAAAACACGTTCAGAGAGAAAAACACAAAACACATCGAGACAGAATGCCTTCTCCATCAGTTGTTTTCTTCGTTAAGGGTACCTCCTTAGAAAGGAGGAATCGGTTACCCTACAGCCTGATAAACGAGCGGCCAGAGGAACTACCGAACGAGCTCGGCAGGATGCCTCGTCTGGTCTTCGTCGATGAACTCTACTCATCCAGGTTCTTTGTCACTCCTATGGAAAAGACGTTCTTCCTAGAGGACCAAAGCACCCTAAGAACCAACTTTTACGGCTTGGCCAACTCCATCATGTTTTTCATTTCTGATAGACTTCAGGAATTCCAGCTAGAGCCCACTTGTCAATAGCTGAACCAAGGTAGTTATTACCAGGTTTCGATGATTGCCCAGAGCGTGCCCCGAGTAACTAGGTTACCACCAACTTGGCCAAATGTCCGTCTATTGGTTTGGAACTGCAGAGGAATCGCTAGGCGTTCCCATGAGTTTGTGCGTACCTTGAGAGATCTGAAGAACCAGTACAAGCCCAACATGATACTGTTAACAGAGACCCAGTGGCAGCTGACCCAGTGGCGTCAACTGTCTATGAAAATACTTTCTTGCTTCTGGAATTCTTGGTGTGGATTTTTAGATTCAAGCGAGCATGCTGGGTCAGAGTTTCAATTTTAGGCAGGTTGCTTTGAGTTTTGTCGGAGTGCTTGGCCTTCTAAGTTTTCGAATTTTCAAATTATTATAATAAAAAAATTTGGCAACTCGTGACTCCACCTCAATAACTTTGTTTAATATTAGAGGTGTAGGGTTTAATGTTGATACCTTATATATTTAGGGAAAGATTATGAGTGAATTGTGATAGAGTTACATGTCCTAACCTTATCTATCAAAATTAAATAGGTTCAAATTAAGTAGTCATTAGTTTAACGTAGTATAAAAAAGAGTAGCCATTTAATGTTGCACTAATGAAGATTAGTTGTTCTTTCTTAAAGATAACAAAATTCAGCTGTGGTGGAGTGTGTTTAGGAGTAGGGTGGCATCATACGCTAGCACATGGTCAGGGAGCTCTCAATTTCATTAATTCATGGGCCAGCCTAGCCCGCGACCAATCCATTTGCATCCCACCACACAGAGATCGCACCATTCTTAAAGCCCATAACCCACAAAGGCCCACATTCAATCATATTGAATACGATCAACCCCAAGGCCCTAACCTTGGAGAGGTAGTAAAAATCGTGGAGGTGAGGAAATAATTTTTTATGGTAAAAATTCTAATTTTAGAAATAATAAATCCAAATAAAAAAATAATGTAGAGAGTTGATGAAATTGTCCAATCAGCTAATGACTTGTATATTTGTAAGACTCTCATTACTAAGAAAAAAAGTCTTAGTAAAAAGCACAGGTCCACCTATTACCTAGAAAATCCCAATAATTATCTTTCCATTTTAAAAATTGCTAGTATTTAGATATTCTAATTATCAAATTATCTATATTGTATATAAAAGCACGAAGACAGCAAAACACGTGAAACTATTAAAGTACCCTTAACATAATTTTAATTAATAATTGAAAGCAAAAGATAAATACAAAACAATAAAATAGAGGTACGCATCTCTTCTTGATCTCTTTAATTAAATCCCATAGCTTTTTTTTTTCAAAAATTCTATTTCTCATACATCATCAAATTAAATAAGAAAAGAATCCTACATACATTATATCGTGATCAAATATCTTCTTCCTCTATTCTTTAAAATTTCATATAAAGATAAAAAAAATTGTCACAGAATTTTTTGGTTTTTCGTCCATCCGTCGGAAGCAAGCAAAAGATAAAATACAAAATAATAAAATAGAGGTACATATCTCGATCTGTTTAATTGTAACAGCCCGGGTAAAAATTTAGCTTTTTACCGGACTGTAAAAGTCATTATACAGTGATTTACCGAATGAATTAATCTTGGGTAATTAATTCAAGGTAAATCGAGCGTCATTTTTCGAAAAAAGTAAAGGAACCAACCAGAAAAAAATTAAAAAAAAAAACAAAACACCACCATTGGCCGAGTCTCCACCGATCCACCACCTTCCTCCTCACCGTGCCGCCTCGCTCAGCCCCTCCACACGACGACGTCGAGCAGAGAGCCGCGACTCCTCGCCGTCCTCTCCCTGCTCTTTGTCCTGCAGCAGCCTCGGCAACACACCGTCGCCGTCCACAACCGCACCCAGCAGCCAAGTCATGACCAGCCACCACCTCACCTTCACTTCTTCTTCCTCACTGCTGCATGTCGGCGACGAGCAAGCCGCCGAGCCCTCCCCATCCTGTTGCTGCCGACAGCCATGACCGACCGCCGCTCACGCACACGATCTGCCGGCCGCCCCTCGCCCTTGTCGCTCGCCACCAGTTCCTCCCCGCGACATCACCTTCCCGTGCCGTCTCGTCCTCCTCCTCTCCGCATGCGCCGCCGCCTCGCCTTGCCACCGCTGCAACCCTCTAAGGTGAGCAGCGGGTAGATGAAGACCCGCCACACGCACCGGGTTGTAACCTCGGGTCGGGTTGACCCGTTGTTTCAACCGGGTTTCGAAATGGGTTAGGGTTTGACCGTGGGCTTAGGCTTGGGCTGCTGACCTGGGCCTGCTGCTTGGGTCTGCCTGGGCTGTAGCTTGACCTTGGTTGGACCTGAGCAGTGGGTTATACATGGCCCAGCCCGGTTTAATAAAAAAATATGTATATATATAATTCTGGAAACAAATAATATTAAGGTTATTAAAACATTTTTTTGGAAAGATTATATTTTGGAGTATATATATATATATTTATGGTATATGACATAACTATTTTTGGAAAACTAAGATAGTTATAGTACGTTTTATAAAAAAAAAAATATACACCATGATAATTTATTTTGAAAAAGGATATACGTACCAAGAAATTTTGGGAAAATATATAAGTTATCATTTCTGGAAAAAATGTATATGATTTATAAATTATATAATTTTTATAAAATAGAAAAAATAATTAATTTGACCAGATGAGATGCCCCGACCCGTATTTACCGTACACAGTAAACACGAGCCGGAACTGTGACAACCCAGGCCAACAAAGCCCAAGCATACAGTGTGATCAACATAAACTCGGGCCAACGGCCCAAAATATTAAACAAACAATATGGCCCTACGGCCCAACATCGATAACATCAATAATAATGAAACTGGCCAAGGCCCAACAACAATAACAATACGCTCAGCGGAAGACTTAAACTCACTAACACTGTATGTGACACATGCAATCTATGGATCCAAGCCTGTCCAAGGGAAACGCTGCAGCCTGTCTGGAATGCACCAAGCCTGTACATGAAACAGCTCATCCTACAGGATGAAACCCCGCAGGCGAGGGGTGAGTCCAAAACGCTCACCGACGAAAGATAAACAGTGATATATTCAACCATAATACTTTCGAAGTAATGCAACAATCACAACGATAAGCAAATAATCACATCACAAGGAAACTATCACAAATAACATAACAGTGGAATACAACTCAAACAACACATCAGGAGAACCTCACTAAATCATATCAAAGCCAAGACTCAAGGAATACTTATTAATTTTTATTACCAATTTTATCTTCCGGGCCCCGTCACTGGACAAGCTAGGGTCGTACCTGGTTATTAACTAATTCTGGATGCCAGGCCCCACCACAATCCGGGATCAACATCCCCATATCTCAAATCCGGGATCAACATCCCAATATCTCAAATCCGGGATCAACATCCCAATATCACAAATCCGGGATCAACATCCCAATATCACAAATCCGGGGTCAACACCCCAACCAACAAACCCTCTGGCAAGACACCACAGAACTAGTCTCTAACCATCTAGTCGTACCACTACTTTCCTAGTGACAAATATATCATCATCTCAAATTCCAGTTCAATTCCTTTACTCTTCCATCATTTACCCATTTTCAATTACCTCAGATTAATCCAAATTTCACTCAATCAACAATCACCAACCTTTCACATTAAACAGTTCAACAATATTTCCATCACAGCATATACAAAACTAACACATTTCTACAGCAGCATCAACAATTCCATAGCAATCATGTAACAGTCAACAATCATTCCAGCAGATCAAACAACAGTGAAAGTACACAAACAACAAAAAGACACACACAGCATTACGGGCACATATCAAGGTTTATCCATCCTCACCTGGTATGCCTCTGAATCCGGTATATAGCCATATAGCTTATTTGTCCCTATATCATGTCCAAAACATATAATCACATATAATGCACATCAAAGAGTGCAATGCATGTCGTTAGCTATTATTTTATTACTCGGCTTTCCACAATTTAAGTTGTCATCCCCGTTTTATAACTGTTTCTGTTAAACATTACTATCATGGCTGCAGGTATTTATAACCATTAAATATTTGTAGCCGATATCGTAATATAAAGTAGATAGCATTTTATAATACTATATTTCCCAAAATAATACCGTGTAAACATCGGTTCTAATAATTGAAGTAGAGAAATCGTGTACACAATAATAATCTTACTTGTAATATTTCCGATAGTAAAACTGTTACATGGAAATAGTGTCATCGGAAATTAATTTACATAGACGGTATATGGTATAAAATATCCGTATCATAATGTTGTAAAGCATCATTTAAAATTCGTATATCATTATATCACCGATAATTATAAATAAGATAAAGATATTAATATTTTCGAAACTCATTATATAGTGTAACACACGTACCTAATACATTAAATTAGTATAGTTCAAACTAATAAAATCTTTAGATGGAATAATATAACTAATATAATATTTCATCAAAATATTAATGCCACAATCATAGTTCCGGTTCATAGGAAATTATATAAGCTCCTCGTGATCACAAAATAAATCATGTGCGGGTTGTATTTATATTAGACATAGTTAAATCCAAAATCGAATCGTTTTAATCCGTAGTTTAAATCGTTAACCCCTTATTTATGTAATTCGTCCACGTGTTTCTCTTATTTATCGGTTTCGTTATTAAGTCCGTCAAATGCATATATATATGTTGCGATAATATGGGCCTCCGCACGTTCGGCCCGTTTTCGAGTCCGTTGTGCAATCCGTGCCCAAACCCGTGCCAAGGTATAATGTGAGTCTAAGAAATTACCCAAAGTCCGTTTCCGAGCTCGCGGGAAAAATCCCGAGGCTTCGCCGGAATAGACCCGAGACTCGCCGGAAACTCGCCGGAATCCGGCAGCACTGTTCATCGCAGCAAAACACAAGTCCTCTATTTACTATTCACGGCAGCCCCCCAAAATACCCTTTCAGCCACTGTTCGTTGACCATCAACACACCCAAGCAACCACACAAAACCACCGTCAACAAAACCATCACCATGCCCACAGCGGTAGCATCAAATCCATAACCGCTCACAACCACGGCAGCATCCCCAACCCGTTTCAATAGAATCCGACCAGAAATACAAGACCCAAGCCCAGTTAATTTAGTCCACATAACACAGGTTTAAAGAAACGGAAGAGAAAGAGGAATGGATCGTTAGCAAGACTTACCCACACGAAGGCGACAGCAGATCGAGACAGGGAACGGCGGCGGTTCGTGCTGCTGCGGCGGCGAGCTGTGGTGGACGACGCGGCGGATCCGGTGGCGGCTTGTGGTCGTCTCGCGACAGTAGCGAAGAGAGGGGAGACGGCGAAGTAGCGAGACCCGCAGGTGACTGTCGATGTTGCAGCTCCGGCGACGGCGGCACAGGCGAGTGGAGATGCAGGCGGTGCCGATCTGTGGCCGAGGAGGAAGGAGGCGACGTTGGTGGTTCGTGGGCGGTGGGTGCTGCACGCGGCGAGGAAGAGGAAAAAGAGGAGGGCGGCGCCGGTGTGTTATGGATCGGGTTGTTGGTGGCTGTGAAGAGGAAGGAAAAACCGAGGGAAGGGGAAGAAGAGGGTAGTGGTGGAGGGGTGCTGTGTCGGCTGCGAGGTGGGAAGAAGATAAGGAAAAGAAGGATGGAAGAGGGAGGGGGAAAGGATCGGTGGAGAAGAAGAGTATGAAAGAATAAGAAATGAAAAAGAAATAAAAGGAAGAGGAGATGGCAGACAAAGGGTCACGGGGGAAAAAGAAAAAGAAGGAGGGGTCCGGCGGCTGAGAAGAAAGTAAAGGGAAAAAGAAAAGGAGGGGAAAGAAGGGGAGAAGAAAGAAAAGAGAGAAGAAAAGTGGGACCCACGTGGCCGGGAAAAACCGGGAGAGAGAAGAAATGTAGCCGGAAAGAGGAAGAGGAAGGAAAAGAAGGAAGAAGAGTGGCTCGGGGCAACCACATTCGGCCGGTCCGGATTCTCGTGCCGGGATCTCGTAAACGCAGGGATACTCCCGTCTTTCCGACAAATCCCGTCCCGAGTCCAAAAATATGACTTGGGCTCGAAAAATCCGATTAATTCCCCTGAACGTCGTCCAAGTCTCGGAACTGGAAACCGAGGCTCGGTTAGTTAGGAAGACACTCCCGAGCGCGGGAAAACTCTCGTTTTCAAAAAACGACTCCTGTTTTACCGTGAGTTAATTACCCAAGGTTAATTCGTCCGGTAATTCACTGTATAATGACTTTGACAGTCCCGGTAAAAATCCAAATTTTACCCGGGCTGTTACACCAGAGATAATTATTTATTTGATATATCTAGGAAATAATTGCTTAGAAATATTATTTTGGGAAATTAAGGTAATTATGTTATGATTATATTAATAATAATATGGTAAGAATGGGTTATAGTACTTTGGAAAATATATATATGTGAAGTATATGATTATGTTTTACTGGAAAAAAAATAAAATGATATCACTAACATTATTTTGAGAAAATGTAATTATAATATGAAAATCCTTTGAAAAATTATTATAAGAGTAAATAATTTTAGAAAAGGGGTATACATACTATGAAAAGGTTTTGGAAATAAATATGGTATTGTATATTCTGGAGAATATTTCACTAAGTATACATAATATTATCTTTTTGGAAAAAAAATAATAATATTTGGTAATTATATATTGGCAAGTATAATAATTTTATGGAGATGATAACGTATAACCGAGGGGGGTTTAATTTACAATTTATGGCATCATAGCATACCGATTATGTGCATTTACGTGAGCATGTTGTTTTGTTGTATAGGTTTTGATATCGAGCAGTCCCGGTGGAACCGGCTTTGGACCGATTGATGTTTCCAGAGTTAAGTAACAGGCCAAGGTGAGGATAAGTAAATATTTATATACTGCCCGTGATATCAAGTTACTGTTTGTTTACTATGTGTGATATTTGTTGGTATGATACCTTGTGGTTGTGAATGGTTGTTGTGAGATGAATTTAGTTGATATTTGCTGTCGTTGATGTTGTTGAATTGTTGCTACTGTTGATGTTATTGATGTTGCTAAAAATGTTGACTATTACCGTTGTTGCTGTTGTCTATGAGATTGATGTGAGTTGAGTATCGAGAGTACTAGTATGGGATTACAGTTTGGAATAAGTTTGTATTATCCAGACGAGCGGAGAGGCTGTGAGTCTGCTTAGGATAATGAGATATTGGTCGGATAACAGAAGTATAGTAACTAGTTGAGGGAAAAGAAAATAATAAAATGGAAACACTTAGACATCTATTAAGTCACAGTTAAACGTTGGAACAACCAGATGGTAGTTTTATATTTATGGTGCTGGGGGAGAGTGTGCTTGGGGTCTGCTCCCTGTTTGTGCCAGTTATACGTGGAGGTACCAGGGCGGGGTCCACGGGCTAGCTAGCTTCACTACCAGGCGAAGGCCATCATTTAACTTGTGATAGGAGCCTTGATAATAAAATTGGAATAGCGTGTCTTGTAACAACCCGGGTAAAAATTTGGATTTTTACCGGGACTGTAAAAGTCTTTTTACAGTGATTTACCGAAAGAATTAATCTTGGGTAACTAATTCAAGGTAAATCGAGCGTCGTTTTTCGTAACCGATGTTTTTCCCGCGCTCGGGATTTTTCCGCGGATTTTACGGACCAAAGTTGGTATTTTTCGGGTCCCAGAATCCTTAGAAAAATCACACCGGAATATAACTAAGGGGGTATCAGTTATTTTCTGGTCCGGACAGTACACGACTCACCTGCCTTGTTCCTATGTCGTCCGTGCCTGCCTCCTGTGATATCCGTGATATCACCTTTGTTTCTTTCCTTGCCTTCCTGCTTCCCGGTGCACACACCACAATCACCATCACCTTCCTTTCTTCTCTGCAAAAAAAAAACCATCTCTTTTTCTTTTCCTCTTTTTCCCGTGACCCCCGACCACACTACCCACCATCACTACCACAACCAGCCGGCGTTGCCACCATCCCTTCTTCCCTTCCCTCGCTCGCAGCCGCCCGACGACCCTAGTCCACCACCGGCCGCCACCTTGCCTCCCTACCTGCAGCGACCTGCACCACCAGCACCGCCGTCTCCAGCCTGCGTTCCTCTGTACCAACCACGGCTCGTCACGACCGGCGTGGACCGCACCTCGCATCGCTGCCCTGCCGCGCTCCTGCTGCCGCCCGGAGTTGCAGCATCGGCAGCCACCTGCATGATGCCTCGCACCTCGCACCTCGTGTAGAGCGTCGCCTTCGTCCGTGTTCCGAGCCGCCACCAGCGACTGTCGGCCTCCTCCCTAGAGACGCCTCCCTGCCTGCTACAGCCGTTGATCTCCCCGAACTCCTCGCTGCCGCCCCGTCTACAACCGTAGCAGCCGGCAGTCGACGCCTCCAGCACCTGCATCAGCAGCCGACCGCGTCACCGTCGCCCCTGTTCGTGCCCGTCGCCGCCTCGTCCTGCACCAGTGCCGTCGCTTCCCGTTTAGGTGAGCTGAAGGTTAGGGATGACCCAGCCGGGTCGGGTTGACCCAGGTCTCCTTGGGTCTGGGTTCCTGGCCTTGGGCTTGGTATCTGGGTCTGTGCACCTGGGCTAGATTTAATGGAATATGGGCTTGAGAGCTGGGCTAGCATTATCTTTGGGTCCAGTTCATTTTATTTTAAAAAAAATTAGAATATAAGTATAATTCTGAAATATAAATATATATATTATGGGTAAAAAAAAGGGATAATAATAATAACTTATGTATATTTAAAATTTGGAAAAAAATGGTATATGGAATATATATATATATATATACATAGTAATTTTATAAATATAAACAAAATAATACCAAGTTATATTATTTTCAAAAAACTAAGGTAATTAAAGTATGAATTATATCCTTTGCAAAATTACTATATAGCAATTATTTTGGAAAAGCACACATATACTATAAATATGTTGGGAGTATAAGCATACGTTATATTTTTAGGAAAATATGTTGTAGTAATTATATTTTTGGAGAAGTATAATTATTTTTTATAAATAACTTTGAAAATATAAAAACATATCTTTCCAGAAAAATTATTTTATGATAATTATATTCTTGGAAAATGATAAGCATCTTCATAAAAATATTTGGAAAGAGTCTTAATTAAAGTATGGTACCGAAATTATATTCGGATATACGTACGGTATAAGATTTTCGGTAAAAGATGATAATAAAAGATGTGAACCGGGATGGATTTATTTCGCAGTATTGGCATCATAGCATACTAATTATGTGAATTTATGTGAGCGTGTTGTTTTGTTGTATAGGTTTGATATCGGGCAGTTTCCCGGGGAGCCGCCTTGGGACCAGTCATTGTCTTCAGAGTTGAGTAATCGGCTAAGGTGAGGATGGATTTCCTTCAATATGTGCCTATATTACTCGGTTGTTGTGTTTGATGATTGTTGCACTGTTGAGTGTTACATTTGCTATGGTATGATTCCGGGATGTTTATCCTAGTGTCTTGACTGATTTTGGGATGTTTATCCCAGTGCATTGAGTTTTTGGATATTTATCACTGTGTCTTTTTGGTATAAAGTATAATGGATTAATTAATAAAATGTGATAAGGATGTCGATCCTCGGTTTTAGATGGGATGTCTATCCCGGTATTTTGGTTAGGGATGTTGATCCCTGTGATTTGGTTTTGAATGATGATAATATAATTGTCACGTGATAAGTAGTGGTACGACTCGATGGTTTAAGACTGTTTTATGGTGGCCATGACCTGGGTTACTTGTGATAAGTATGTCTATGCTTGGGATGTCTATCCCGTGATTATATTTGGGATGTCTATCCCTGGGTTACTATTTTGGGATGTCGATCCCTGGGCTCTCTTAGTTTGGTCTAGCACCCGAAATATGTTGAGAACCAGGTCTGACCCCTAGCTTATCCGTGACGGGTCCAGGAAAGATAAAATTGGAAACTGGTTTTTGTTTAAGTCTTTTTGGTCTTAGACCAGTTTTGGGTCGAGTCTTATAGTTTGGTGTATTTTGGCTGTTATGCTTGATTTCGACCTTGAGTAAATTATAGTGTTGCATATTGATTGTCTATCCTTCGTCGGTGAGCACTTCCGACTCACACCTCACCTGCGGGCTTTCATCTCGTAGGTTGGATTATTTGTGGTTCAGGTGTGATCATACCAGACAGGCTGCGGCGTTATCCCTTGGACAGGACTCGGATCCATAGTTGCATCATGTGTCGCATACAGTGTCTTTGTGAGTTATTAAGTCTTCCGCTGTGCTATTTATTGCTATTGTTGGGCCTTGGGTTGATTATGATGTTATTGATGATCCCGGGTTCGGGTGATATGTTTTGTTGTTGGGCCGAAGGGCCAGATCTCTAATGTTTATATTTTGGGCTGTTAAGCCGGTTTTTTATTGTATACACTGTATGCTAGGCTTTGTTTGGTGGGGTCGTTACAGTTCCGGCACGTGTTTACTATGTACGGTAAATACGGGTCGGGGCGTTTCATGTCTAGAATCACAAGTGTGTCATTTAAGGTCCGTGAGAACCTTAGTTAATTGTTGGTGACGTGACTTGGAAATTTACAGTTGCTTGTATATGTATATTTGCTTATGGGTTTTATCCGGTGGGCACTTCGGACTAGGGATGGCAACGGGGCGGGGAATTAGCGGGTAGAGTAATCCCCGCCCCGCCCCCCGCAGTATAGGTTTCTCCCCGCCCCGCCCTGCTCCCCGCCCGCGGGGGAAAATGTATCCCCGTCCCCGCTCCCCGCAATCCCCGCGAATCCCCATTCCCCGAACCTTACTGGCGCCGTCATGTGGATTCCGAACAAAAAAAACTAAGCTAAAAAATTACCCACAAAATCAAGTAAAAATCATACGCCAAAAAATCCATCAAATCCAAAAAAAACAAATATGAGCAAAAATCAAGCTTGAGGACTGTTGGATTTAGCCAGAATCGTGTCAGATTTGGTAGGATCCGGCCAAATCGAGAGAAGAAGATTACCCTTAGCACAGCGAGAGGAGAAGATTACCCGGCAGCTTTGCTGCTGGGAAACGACGAATCAGATGCAGATCCAACCATCCCGACGTCGAAGCAATCGCTTGAATGGTGCGCCGTCGCTGGAGAAGATGCCAAGGGAGCGAGATCGAGTCGTGTTTCAAGCAAACACGGCGCCGGAGCAAAAAGCCGGATGGGTCTTCAACAGGCGCCGCCGTACGCCGGATGGGTCTTCAACAGAGTTTACAGGAGTTGAATCCGCTTAGATCCAACCCAAATCGTTGAGATCTAAGAGCCCGAGTGTGGAGCCCGACGCCGACCGCCGCAGCCGCCCAGGAGCACGAAAAGGTCCGCACCACCTCGTTGACGAATCACCAGTCGACGTCGAAGGGCTGCACAAAAGCCCACCGCCACCTCCAGGTCCATTGTTGGCTTGCTGACAGTTCACCAAAAGCTTGAAGACCTGCAACATGCACAAGGAAGGTGCGCGTGAACAAAAAAGGATATGAGGAAGAAAGAAAAGGAAAAATGAACAAAAAAAAGATAGGTGAAAAGGATATGGCGGACCTGCTGTTTCCAGTTGTAACAAAAGCATAGAGGAAATGACCAAAATAACACAATTATCAGGGCAACTCTAGATTCCACTACAGGGGCATAATCGTCATTTCATATTTTGCGGGGCCCCGCGGGGCGGGTGATGCGATCCCCGCCCCGCCCCGCGAATTATCCTCGGGTACAAAAATTGCCCCATCCCCGCCCCACGGGGCAAAAAAAATTCCCCGCCCCGCCCCGATCGCGGGGAATCCCCGCGGGGATCCGCATAGATGGGGAATTTTGCCATCCCTACTTCGGACTCACCCCTCACCTGCGGACTTTCATCCCGTAGGTTGAGTTATTTGTGGTTCAGGTATGTTGCATTCCAGACAGGCTGCGGCGTTATCCCTCGGACAGGACTCAGATCCATAGTTTGCGTCAGTGTCGCATATAGTGTCTTTGTGAGTTTTAAAAGTCTTCCGCTGTGCTGATTATTGTTATTGTTGGGCCTTGGGCCGGTTGTGATGTTATTGATGTTTCCGAGATCGGGTGATGTGTAGTTGTTGTTGGGCCGAACGGCCAGTTGCATATTTTTGATATTGGGCTTTTGAGCCAGCTTATTGGACTGCTAAGCCATTTGTTAAGTTTGTTCACTGTATGCTGATTCACGTTGGTGTCGGGTCGATACAGTTCCGACACGTGTTTACTGTGTATGGTAAATACGGGTCATTAATTAAATCATTTATTTTTTATTTATTTTTTTAAATTCTTTTGTCCTACATGTCTTCGAATTTTGTAAAAAATCCTACAAAGGATTCAGTTAGGGATATTGTTCGTCTCATCATAAATTAAGCAATGAATTTAACATGTTGTCTTTCTCTTTGTAAAAATTCCATCCTCTTATTGAATGTATGTCACATACTTTTTTATGGAATAATAGTAAAAAATAAAATTAAAATTAAAAATTTTATAATTTAGATTATCAAAAAGTTAAGAAATATTATTAATAATAATTGATTTATAAATTTTAATTTTAATGCAAAAACTGATTTAAAACAATTTGGTTTGTCTATAATGGAAAAAATCTTTTTGTCTACATTATATGTAAGTTATTGTCAATATAATGATTAATATATAAGTCTTTATTTGTATTCTCTCAATAACTATTAAAAATTACGAAGAATAATAATTATTTGAAGGCAATAGAACTATAGGGAAGAACAGTCGAAAAGTTAAAGAAAACTGCGAACAAGAATAACATCTATGAAAGAGAATAATCATGAAGAAGAATAATCACAAGAATTCATGACAAATGTATTTTTAATTTATTATCAATAATAACCATATAGAAAAAAATCGAAGAATAGTTGAGTAGTCAACGAAAACTATAAAATATAACATTTCTCGAAAAAAAAATAATAGAAAAAATATCACAAGAATTCATGACTGATGTGTTTATACTTTATTATCAACAAGAATGATGAAAAAAATTGAAATATAGTCGAATAGTTAGCGAAAACTACCAAACATGAACAACGACTAAAAAGAAGAATAACAGTAAAAAATAATAATATAAGTCAATAATCTCATTCATTAATAAAATAATATAATCATTGAAATTATATAATTTAGAATATCAAAAGAATAACAAACATTATTAACAATAATTGATTTATAAATTCCTAATGTAATACTAAAATTAATTATAAACAATGTGTATCCGTGTTTACATTATATATAAGCTTCTCTCAAGAAAATATGATTAATATATAAACCTTTATTTATATATTCTCAACAGCTATCATGAATCACGAAGGACAATAATTATTGAAAAATAATAAAACTACGACGAAGAACTTCCCAAGAGTCAGCGAAAACTACAATAACATCTCCAAAAGAGAATAATCATAGAGAAAAATAATCATAAGAATTTACGACATGTATTTTTTTATAATTTATTATTAATAAGAACTATGGAGAAGAAAAATCGATTTATAAATTCTTATTCTAATACAAAATCAGTTCTAAACAATTTGTATCCATTTGTTCAGAATATTTAAAAAAAATAATTGTCTACATTATATATAAGTTTTTCTCAAGTTAATGATTAATATATAAATCCTTTTTTATATCTTCTCAACCGCTACTAAGAATTATAAAAAGCAGTAATGTTTGAAAAAAATAGAAATATGAAGAAGAACATTCGAAGATCCAATGAAAACTACGAACAAGAATAACAGCTAAGAAAAAAAAATCATAGAGAGGAATAATTACAAGAATCGTAAAAAGGCTTTTTGTGTCCCTACACTTTTTTATTTTCATCGTTGTTGTCCCTGTACTTTGAAAATTATCGTTTTTGTCCTTGAAATTTGGTAAAACCGGGTGTTCCTCTTCTCTTCTCTTCCCAAGCTCGCACAAACTCATCACAGATGCCTCTTTCTTATTCTCCGATGCCTCTTCCTTCATTCTCCCTCTTTCAACGCACAGCGAAAGGCGAAGACAAAGATTGCTTCTCTCTCTCCCTCGCCCAAATAGCTTTGAATATCGTCCAATCAGGTATAACAATATCATCCCCTATATTTCTGCGATCTCCTTGTATCAGATCTGTTCCATTTTTTGCTCTATTTTCTAGATCTGTTGATTTGCTTTTCTCACTGTATTTTAAGTTTTTTTTTGTTCGCTTGATGGTAAATGCTACACGCAGATCTTGAAACTCTGATTTGCTTTCTGTGTTGCGTGACTCGCAGCTGTTGATCTGTCAGATCTGTGTGTGATTGGCTGTTATTAGCACGATCTGGTTTCATATTTCTATTAGATTTGTATCATTTGGTTCTATGTTTATGCCTTGTTTTTTGTTTAGACGTTTTGCTCGTGATATTTGTGAATTAAAACCTTTTAGTTTTGGACTGAAAGGTTTATAGATCAGTTTCATTTTTACAGATATATGTAACATCCCTGTACATTTTTTTTTAATAAAAGAAATTATGAAAACCCATATTTTCCAAAATAGAAAATTACAAAAATCCCCATCAAAGTCATTGATGTTCTCGTGCGTAGACATACCATGCCCACAATTTCCTGCCACATTTAGTGGGGGAGATTGCATGTGACTATATATATTCTATATGCCACAATAAGCTTAATTTTGACTCATTTAAGTTTTTTTTCGGCAGGTGGCCTTGAACAAATATGATTTCATCAATATTAGATTTGCCCTTCAGGGATACTTGATAACCTTTTACTAGATGCCTTGCTATAAGGCCTGTTTGTGACCAAATGAATGTTCATAGCCATGACCAAAATTATCATATACAGTCGCATTCACTTCAGGGAATGGAGCAGAGCCAGTTGAATGGAATTTTTTTTATTTAATAGCTCTTCATTTTTTTCAGAGATCTGCAGAATCTTTTGACAGTAAGACATCCAGTCTTTGCTTTATTTTCCTCATTTTATTGTGTCTTCCAGACTATTAGTATTTAAATGCATTTTAGTATCTAATGCCCATGATAAATTTCTTCCGGAAATTTCAAGGGTCCCAATTCAAGTTTTGTAATAGTGACCATAATAACAGTAATAATAAAAATAAATATAAAAACAATAGAAACATTATGACATAAAATATATGATATATATATTTACTCGATAAATATTTCAGCAATATTACTAAAATAATAATATTAAATATGTAATATATTTATGGTTACCCCCAAAATATTTATAGTATATGTATTTTTTTTCTAAATAGTTACTATATAGTAAAGGTTATAATCATACAATTATATTACTTTCTAGAAAATATTTGAAGCGCCCCGACTCGTATTTACCTTACAGGGTAAACACGTGCCGGAACTGTTCTTACTACAGTAGCAGACAGTTCATACAATGTGAAATACAATACAAACAAACCTCAAATACAACATTCGTCACCCGATCTCGGGGACCTTATTCAAGCCAGTACACTCCAATCCAGTCAACAACAAATATAATACAACAGCAACAGCAACAACACAATAGTAAAATAAGCAGCGGAAGACTAGAATGCAGATGCAGCGGGGTATGGATCCGGGTCAGGTGGAGAAGTAAACAGCAGCCAACGAACATCATACCTGAACTACGATCAACCAAACCTACGGGATGAAACCCGGCAGGCGAGGGGTGAGTCCGAAGCGCTCACCGACGAAAGATAAACAAAGATATATTCAAGATTAATCTTAATGGTAATAACTTGAAAAGTAAATTCTACGGTACGGTAAAAACGTAAAAATTACCCGGGGCTGTTACAGTCTACCCACCTTAAAAGAATTTTGTCCTCGAAATTCACTCTGGTGGTGCGAACAGGTGCGGGTACTGGGAGCGCATGTGCTCCTCAACTTCCCATGTAGACTCGTTCGCAGAGTGCTTGCTCCACTTGACCTTTACCATGGGAATGACTCGACTCCTCAACTGTCTGACCTCTCTGGCAAGAATCTGCTCCGGCATCTCCGTATATGTAAGATCTTCTGCGACCTCAACATCTGCGGTAGTAACCACATGGCTCGGATCAGATCTGTACCTTCTCAGCATGGACACATGAAATACTTCATGAATCCGTGATAACTCCTCTGGTAAGGATAGTCTGTACGCCAAGGGTCCGACCCTTTCCACAATCTCATATGGTCCAATGTACATGGGACTCAGCTTCCCTCTCTTCCCGAATCTGATAACACCTTTCCACGGTGCAACCCGGAGGCAAACCCGTTCTCCCACTTGGTACTCCATCTCCCGGCGATGCTTATCAGCATAACTCTTCTGTCGGTCCTTTGCTGCTCTCATACTCTGCTTGACTATCTGAATCTTGTCAACAGTCTGCTTAACCAAATCTGGTCCCACAATCAAGCGAAGACCTTCTTCATCTCAACATACTGGGCTTTGGCATTTCCTTCCGTAAAGAGCTTCAAACGGTGGCATGCTGATGCTGGAATGAAAACTGTTGTTATAGGCGAACTCCGCTAAGGACAAATACTGATCCCAACTCCCACTGAAATTAAGAGCACAAGCCCTCAACATGTCCTCCAGCGTCTGGATAGTCCTCTCTGACTGTCCGTCGGTCTGAGGATGAAAAGCAGTACTGAAACTCAGCTTCGTCCCCAAAGCTGCTTGCAGACTCTTCTATATGTCCCTCTTCCAAAATCTGACTGCGTAGATCACCAACACTGGGTACACATAGACGTTTCCCCAGCATCAATGCACTATCCTCAGCTATGCGGAACTTATCTTCCTTCCCACTGCGGACTGCTTCCTTCAGCTTGATCAAGTCAGGATCTCCGTCCTGTAATTCCACAATCCAACCTCTCAAGTTAGACTTGACTTAAATATGAGTCAATAAAGCTCCTGTCTCATCAACTGACAAATCAACTCCCATCTTTCTTAACTCGATGAGTGAGGATATCGAGTAAGTCGTGGAAGCATCTTCTGGCTGTCTCCGACTCAAAGCATCTGCTACAACATTAGCTTTTCCAGGGTGATACTCAATAGTACAATCATAATCATTCAGCAACTCAACCCAACGTCGTTGTCGCAGGTTAAGCTCCTTCTGAGTCATGATGTACTTGAGACTCTTATGATCTGTGAAGATCCGGCATCTCTCTCCAAACAAATAATGTCGCCAAATCTTCAAAGCAAGGATCACTGCG
Source organism: Turnera subulata (assembly GCA_028386065.3). Classification (NCBI taxonomy): domain Eukaryota; kingdom Viridiplantae; phylum Streptophyta; class Magnoliopsida; order Malpighiales; family Passifloraceae; genus Turnera; species Turnera subulata. The sequence goes on along the minus strand of JAKUCV010000610.1, from coordinate 150,301 downwards.
GCCATCTCCAGGTCATGTGTCGGGTAGTTCTTCTCATGTGGCCTCAACTACCTCAAAGCATAGGCAATCACTCGGCCTTCTTGCATCAGAATTGCTCCCAAACCAAGACCTGAAGCATCACAAAACAGCACGTACTCCACTCTTGGCTTAGGTACTGTCAAGACTGGTGCTATTGTTAACTTCTTCTTCAGTTCATCAAAACTCTGCTGGCAGGCATCACTCCATATAAAGGCTTGATCTTTCCTCAATAGCTTGGTCATGGGACTGACTATCAAGGAAAAACCCTCAATGAATCTCCGGTAATATCCTGCAAGGCCAAGAAAACTTCTGACTTCGGGTACCGTCTTAGGCGGCTCCCACTCCAAAACAGCCTTCACTTTAGTAGGGTCAACCTTAATCCCATCCCCGGATACAACATGTCCAAGGAATGCAACTTCCTCAAGCCAGAACTCACACTTGCTAAACTTAGCATACAACTCCTTCTCTCGTAGCCTCTGTAGCACTACCCTCAGGTGCTCTTCATGTTCTTCCCTACTCTTGGAATAGATCAAGATGTCATCGATGAAGACTACCACGAACTTATCCAAGAACTCATTCAAGACCAAGTGCATCAAACACATGAAAACTGCAGGTGCATTGGTCAAACCGAAAGGAACCACTATGAACTCAAAATGCCCATACTGAGTACGGAAGGCCGTCTTCGGTATGTCCTTCTCTGCAATCCTGACCTGATGGTAGCCAGATCGAAGATCAATCTTAGAGAACACTGTAGCTCCTTGTAACTGATCGAAAAGATTATCAATTCTGGGAAGCGGGTACTTGTTCTTCACTGTCACCTTATTCAGCTGTCGGTAGTCCACACACATCCGCAGACTGCCATCTTTCTTCTTCACAAAGAGGACTGGTGATCCCCAAGGTGATGTACTGGGTCTGATGAAACCCTTCTCGAGCAACTCATCCAACTGCTTTTTCAACTCCTGAAGTTCTGTCGGTGCCATCCGATATGGTGCCATCGAGATAGGTGTCACTCCTGGCATCAAATCGATGGTATACTCGACTTCCCTGTCAGGTGGCAATCCTGGCAAATCTTCTGGAAACACATCTGGGAACTCCCTCACAACTAGGATGTCTTCCAAAACTGGAGTCTGAACTTCTTCACCCTTGACATGGGTCAACAAGCCCACATCCTGATGAGCAGAGATACTACATGTAGCAGCAGCTCTCCCAATACCTGTCAACAAGATCTTATGTCCAGCTTCAGAAGTCAACAGCACTTCCTTGGTGCGACAGTTCACCATGGCACTGTACTTGGACAACCAATCCATCCCCAAGATGATGACCAAACCTCCCATATTCATCACAATCAACCGTGCAAGAAAAATCTCGCTATCGTATGAAAGCGAAACATCTCTGCACACATGGGTTAATCTGACTACTATACCCGCAGGTAACCTAACCCTCATTGGACAAGCTAAACTCTCTCCCATACAGTTATGTAGTATTGCAAAGCTCTGAGCAATAAATGAATGTGTGGCACCAGGGTCTATCAATGTATAAGCAGTACTACCAAAAACTGTAAAGGTACCTGCTATAACATCAGCATTCTCTGGATCCTCCTCAGCGGTGATCACAAATGCTCTCGGCACTGCAGTACTCTGGTTCGTGGCTGACTGGGTCCTAGCAGGAACAGCTCCACGTCCTCGACCTCGGCCAGCTCCAGAACCACTGGGAACACTAGCTACTGAAGCTTGTACCGTCTGAACAGGTGCTGAACCTCCAGATCTCCCCAACTTGGGACAATCATAACGGTAGTGCCCAACTTCGTTGCACTCATAGCACCTCACCTGAGACAGAAGAGGTCTCGGGCGAGCACTCCAAGATGAGGTCCCTCCAGACTGAGTCCAAGATCTGCCTCGGTTGTTGTAGTTGTTGTTCCATCCACGTCCCTGACTCCCTGGTATGAACTGGCTCTGTCCGTATCCTGACCGGTTCGCTGGTGTCTGGAACCTCTTGTTCTGTCCCCCAGAACTCTGTGCAGCATGCCTCTTACGGATCTCCTGCTGCTCTCTCTCATTGCCCAGCCAGATAATCTCGGCTCTCAGGGCATCTGTCAGCATGTCCTGGTAAGTCTCGTACACCTTGCACCCCATAACTGTCTTGATACCAGATCGAAGACCATCCCAGAAACGTTTGCATCTGGCCTCCGAAGTAGCTACAAACTCACTGGCATAAATGGACAGGCGGTTGAACTTGACCTCGTAGTCATTGACCGACTGATCCGGTCCCTGTTGCAGTCCCAGAAACTCCCGTCTCAACTGGTCCTGGTATGCCTCGGAAACAAACTTCCTCCGGAACATCTCCATGAACTGGGTCCACGGCATAGTGATGGGTGTCGGCATGTCCCTGGTGGTAGACTCCCACCAATCAACAGCATCTCCTCGGAACATGGCGGCGGCATATCTGGCCCACCTGTCGTCCCGGCATGTCAGCTTCAGCATAACCCTGTTTGTCTGCCTGAGCCATCGATCAGCATCCTGCGGTGTAGTGACACCGGTGAAGATCTCGGCCCCAAGCTTCTCCAGCTTCATGTACACTGGATCCTCAACTGGTCCCTGGTTCTCCTGCTCTCGAGCTTCCATAGCTGCGATACGAGCATCTCTAGCATCTTGCCTTCGCAGAATCTGAGTGACCACATTCAACATCTGCGTAGGATCTCCCATAGGAACATTCGGAGGGTGTTCTGGACCTCCCGCAACTTGCTGCGGTTGATCCACCGATACCTGATCATCATCTAAATGACCTCCAGCTTGCTGATTTCCTCCAACCGGATCCATTCGTACCTATATGAGAATGTATATGAATGCATGTCATATCATGTCGTGACAAATCTTATGCACAAACAAACAATCATGCAACCACAGTTATGTCCCTAATGACCTACTGCCTGCTCCGCTACCAAACTGAAGCGCCCCGACTCGTATTTACCTTATAGGGTAAACACGTGCCGGAACTGTTCTTACTACAGTAGCAGACAGTTCATACAATGTGAAATACAATACAAACAAACCTCAAATACAACATTCGTCACCCGATCTCGGGGACCTTATTCAAGCCAGTACACTCCAATCCAGTCAACAACAAATATAATACAACAGCAACAGCAACAACACAATAGTAAAATAAGCAGCGGAAGACTAGAATGCAGATGCAGCGGGGTATGGATCCGGGTCAGGTGGAGAAGTAAACTGCAGCCAACGAACATCATACCTGAACTACGATCAACCAAACCTACGGGATGAAACCCCGCAGGCGAGGGGTGAGTCCGAAGCGCTCACCGACGAAAGATAAACAAAGATATATTCAAGATTAATCTTAATGGTAATAACTTGAAAAGTAAATTCTACGGTACGGTAAAAACGTAAAAAATTACCCGGGGCTGTTACAATATTTAACCAAATTTTCCAGAAATTTAAATCATAAAATTTCCATAAAATTTTTTTTACCATTATATATATATATATATATATATCTTTTTTTATTAAAAAACCGGACTGAGCCATACTATGCAGCCCAGGTCCTTAGCCCAAAACAAGGGCCTAGACCAAGGCGCCCTGCCCAATCCTAAGACCCAAACTCACTGGCCGTCGGGTCAGTCCGACCAATCCGGGTCGTGCTCACCTTGCGGGTACGGAGGTGGCGCGAACGGGGCAGCAGCGACGGACGAGAGGCGACGCATGGATGGCGAGGCGTCGACTGCTCGCGACGTGCAGGCGACGCGAGGAGAAGGACGGCGGCTGCTGGTGCGACTGCAAGTGGTCGTTGGCAGCAGCGCGAGGAGGCGGATCCGACGGGTTTCTCGTCGGGTCGTCGCGTCCTAGCGGCGCGTCAGGTGGCGAAAAAAGACGGAGGACCTTTCATTCGGTTGGCGACGGCATGGGGAAGACGCCGGTGTGGGCGGTGGTGTGCACGGCTGCGCGGAACGGTTCCGCGTGAACAGTGAAGGAGAAGATGACAGGTTTCTCTTTTTTTTTTTTATTTTCTTCTTCTTCTTTTCTTTGGATTAGATTTCCACTGGTTTGGTTTGTGTTTTGCAGGAAGAAAAAGAAACACTGGTTAGGTTGTTGCAGGCAAGAAGAAGAAGATGGTGTGATGATGGTGGTGTATGTATTTTTCCTTAACTGGGTTTCCAGTTTTTACAGGCAGAAGAAAAAGAAGGAAGGATACTAGTTTTGTTTGCCTACAGGAGAAGAGGATGGGTTCATCGTGCTGATAACGTGTTGTGAAAAATTGGAGGATTAGCTACGACATGGCAACAGGAATTGTGAAGGAAAGAGCAAGCTCACCGAAATCCATTTCATTCTCACTATATATATATATATTATCATACTATTAAGGTAGGTACAACAATAATTCACCCATATTTTTCATAACATGAATCACGTACTAAAAGGTTGCGATAAAAAACATTTTATGATAACTGACTTCACTCGATGCCTTTCTTTTCAGCTTTTTGGAATTTGGACTTGATTGTATTATTTTATTTTTTTTGTCGAAGATTTGATTGTATTATATAACCATTAACAACTTCTACATTTTATATCAAAAAAAAAAACAACTTCTACATTAAAAGATGCATATTACAAAAAAAGGAAAAAAAAAAACAGCAGTACATTATTTTATTACTTTCACACAGGATAACATTTTGCAAATATCGAGTCACTTGAACAAAGCATGGCTGCACTTGTGGTGACAATCATGCAGAGATATCTTTACCTCCTCTGCTTCCTCACTGGGTTTGCAGTTCTACTGGTGGGTTCAGTGACCAGCCAGGACACTGCTCTGTTCAACAGAAGCAGTTTCCCTGATGGTTTCATTTTTGGGACGGCATCCTCAGCTTATCAGGCAAGTTTGCCAAGCTTGTCCATTTTTTTAGGTTGTTTTCATGTCTTAGACCAGTTATATATAAGCATCTGCCCTCTTGTGTTGTTTTAGTATGAAGGAGCGGCAAATGAAGGGGGTAAAGGACCCAGTATATGCGATACTTTCAGCCACAACCATCCAGGTCTTTCACTTGACATAGGCCTACAGTCTTGTTTTAAAGAAGCTATGAAATGAATATCTTGTTTCCTGCTTAGAACCCACCGCAGAAGCAGGGGAGCTGCTTCCCTAACTACCAACAGCAATGAAAACAAAACTACTCCTGAACTTTTCTGTATTGCCAACCTTCCTAGTGTTATTCATCTGTTGATTCAAAACCTGGATAATTTAGGTGTTGGGTTCTTAAATTCTTTTGGGCCTTCAAGTTTGTTCATTCTTCAAGACTAGCCTATATTCAGAGTAAATTTGTGAATGGCAGAACTTATAAAGGACGGTACTAACGGAGATCTGGCAGTTGATTCATATCATCGATATGAGGTATTAAGAAGAGCAAGAGGTTCACTATATATTGTACAACTTCTTCAAGTATGTTATCTTGAATCTCTGAAATGGGGCAGGAAGATATTCAGCTAATGACAGAAATGGGCGTGGATGCTTACAGGCTCTCGTTCGCATGGTCCAGAATATTACCAGGTAATGAAATCATCCTTAATTTGCATTATTCCATGTCTCTTCACAAAGTAAGAGTGCACACAGGAATGAGTACAGGGAAACAAAGACCTTGAACGCATAGCTCATACTCCCTGGTGAACATGCTATATAGCAAATCATGTTCCATATTTGGACTTGATATTAGCTCACTATCCTCGACCGAATTCTTCAGATGGAACGCTAAAAGGGGGCGTCAACAAGGAAGGGATTGATTACTACAACAAAGTCATAAACACATTACTGCTCAACGGTCATCACAGACCCTTGTCTTCTTAATTTTTGTTTCAAGAAACTAAAAAGCTACAGGCATCATTGAATGAATTGTTGGCTTCCGCAAACAGGTATAGAACCCGTCGTCACACTCTTCCACTGGGATGTTCCTCAGGGTTTGGAAGATGAGTATGGTGGCTTTTTGAGTCCTCGCATTGTGTAAGTGGCTCCTCCTGCATCCTGTAATCTGCATCTGTGACATTTATGGCAAATAGCATCTCCTACCATGTCCAAATTTGGCTAGTTAGAATCGAATACTGGGTTAAAACGTAACCCTGTCACAAACCTCTACAATGCTTGGCACACTAATTGCATACTTCCTATGGATTTAATAGTACCAGAAGGCTATATTTGGCATACTCTAGCCACTGTCCACACGGTGTTTTCTTCTGTTAAAAGCGGACCTGGATAAGCATAAGACTGAGCACAAAAAAATATAATCTGATGAACTGGACACCGGGACTTAAAAGTAGGCTAGGTCCAAATGCAGGGATGATTTTGTGGACTATGCTAATATTTGCTTCAAGGAATTTGGAGATCGCGTGAAGCACTGGATCACATTGAATGAGCCACGAAGCTTTTCTGTTGATGGCTATGCTGCTGGCATGCTAAGGGTGGCACCAGGAAGATGTTCGGATTGGGAACAAAGAAATTGCAGTGGTGGGGATTCAGCAACAGAGCCATACATCGTGTCACACCACCAGCTTCTTGCCCATGCTGCTGCTGTAAAGTTATACAGGGAGACACACCAGGTTCTGCTCTCAACTTTGGTTATAAGAACACATTGCACTGAAGAAAATGGCTTTCAACAACAAATTAGAACGCCCTGAAAAACCAGAAACCAGTAATCCTTCAAATGCTACTCATTTGTGTTGGACTTGTGGAATCTGGAGCTAATCCTTGTGCAATGTTCTGTTTCTGAAAAGATTAACTTATAATTTTTAGAGATACTAAATCTGATCACGAGTAACTAAGTTGGCCTTTCGCCTGGAGATGCCAAATATCAAATACACAGGAAAAAAAAAGAACGATCAATGAAAATGACAATCTATTTTGGGTATGGTATGTTTCTACCTGGACTTATGCCATATAAGGTGGAGACAAATACGACAATAAGTGATTCATCGCATTTACTTTGAATTTATTAGCATCGATTCAAGTCACTTATGAAACTAAATTTTAAGCGCAAACATTCAGTGTGTTAAATATGAAACCTTCTATGTGATTTTAAAGCAACAAATTTTGCGCAGCCAGCTCAAAAGGGAGTGATAGGAATATCACTGTCGACATTCTGGATGAAACCGTTGAGTGACACCAAAAGCGATCAAGATGCTGCACAACGAGCCCTTGATTTCAGTTTTGGATGGTAAGTGTTATTCTATATCATCTCCAAGTGGGAGGCGCATTACATATTCAATAACAGCTGGTTTTATCACATGAAGTTTAAGCTAATGAAACGTGATGCTGAGACTGCTTAAGGCTATATAGCAATGAAACGTGATGCTGAGGTGACTAGGGTAGAGTACAAAACGTAATTAGCCACCCAAAATGGAACATAGACCTAGAAATGTGTAAGAGCCAATATGGAGATACCCAGGCTGGAAACGGCCTTTTCTTCTTTTCAGTTGTAAAATTGGTTTTCCTTTCCACTAATGAGTTCATTAAGGAGGAAAGGTCTCGTTTTGACTCTTAATAAGTAGCAGCATATATCCTTTTGACCGAGTGCCTAGTAAGGACTCCACAGCTCAACAAATGGCAGTGACTGATGATTGTTTCTTTTTTCTCAGGTTTCTGGACCCATTGACGAATGGTAACTACCCAGAGAGTATGAGATCCCTTTTAGGAAGCCGCTTGCCTAAGTTCTCAGAAAAAGAGTCTGAATTGCTGAAGGGGTCAATGGATTTTCTCGGGTTAAACTACTATACTACTTACTATGCATATGATATTTCTCATATTGACATTCCACATCAAAGCTACACAACAGATTCTCGTGCGGAGCTTACAAGTTAGTACAAATCTCACACTTTTCCAAGAGTCCACTATGTTTTTCTCCTATTTAGCAAGCTCATCATATCTTGGTCATCTGGCAGCTGAGCGTGATGGGGTACCCATAGGGCCAAAGGTGCGTACAGACTAGACTAGCTGGCTGACACTTCCATCTACCTCAGGTTCATTCTTATTGAATAGTCTTCCTGATTTCCTTGAAATGGAGTTTTTCAGTCAGCCTCAGGATGGCTTTCTATCTACCCCCAAGGATTTCGAGAGCTATTACTCTACACAAAGGCAAAGTACAATGATCCGATTATCTACATTACTGAGAATGGTAACCAACACACCTCTCCACAACTTCTAATTGGTGTCATCTGTCCTGATAATTTACAACTCAAGAGACAAATTACTCCTACAACAATGTGCAGGAGTTGATGAATATAATAACGAGACAATACCGCTGCATGAAGCCCTTATTGACAACAATAGAATTGATTATTTATTCCAGCATCTCTCCTACCTGCATACTGCAATTGAGTAAGTACATAAATTAGCTCTCTCTATTTATTATCAGGACTTTACTAAAAGACAAGCCATTTTTTTTCATTAGGGAAGGAGTTAAAGTGAAGGGGTACTTTGCGTGGTCTCTGTTGGATAATTACGAGTGGAATAATGGTTATACTTGTCGATTTGGGCTTCACTATGTAGATTACAAAGATGGATTGAAAAGATACCCCAAACTCTCAGCCTTGTGGTTCAGGAACTTTCTCCTCCAAGACATGAAGTATAGAAATGAGGTTTGAAAAACCAGCTGATTATGTTCCCAGTCTCGGGGATGGCTGGGGAACTGTTAAAGGCAAAATCTAATGCATGTATAATCCATGCTCTATCGTCTTTTGTAAGTTTTTTTTTGGTTTGAAAATCTGTTACCCCTTAACCGATGACTTGAGGCCTTACCCATTAGTTTATGATTTGACTCAAAATTTTCAATATTCTTTGATGCCTAAACCTAACAAGTACACTTGAGCTAACTTAATCAACTTGGTAAAGTTTAAAATAACAAGCTTAACTTAGACATATATATTGAAATTTGTTTAAGCTTGCATTCAAATTTAATCCAACGGGATTTTTAAGGTTGACCTTTGAGCCTACCCATATTCAAGCTCGCCTAGACTGGTTTAAACTCCTTTAAACAACTATCTCAGCCTCTCGCTTTCAGAAGCAAACTCGACACGAATGTGAACGCCAAAATATCTCGGGCTTGGTGGCGTAGTAGCGTTTCATCTATGCTATCTGCCCTAGCTTTGGCAGAGGCTGGAGATTTAGGGAAATTTAGGGTTCATCAAAAAGTTGTAAAGTCTCTTTCCCCTAATCTCTTGTCCTCTCCCACCTCATTCTCTCTCGTGAATTCTGAGAAAGAGAAGAAAAATGTCACAGTGACAGCTGCATCTGCAGCAGTTGTATAACAATTGCAAGTTGGTGGATTGGATGAACATAGAGTTGGTGGTTTGGATGAACGAACATAAGCCACAGATCAATCGAACATTTTACCAAACTAGTAAGCACGCACAAAGTGATTTATAGCTCTCTGGAAATGAGAAGCACCAGAACATTCTCAATTTATGTCAACAACCCCATAGAGATGGCTCATCTTTTACCCATATATGGTCATTGTTCTTAGCGTCTCCCTTATATTTTCCCCAACACTCCATTTCTGCATATCATGTAGACATGTACCAAATTCTAATTCCCCAATGGTCAAGTCAACTCTCCAATCATGATTCGCAGGAATAGAGACCTAAGAAATACAAAATGAAAGAAGTAGAAAATATAGGCCCATCACCACAATTTCAACTCTAGAAAAGCAGTAACTGATACATTGCCCATATCATCAAGCCAAGGAACAGGCACCAATCAGGAAATTCACAGTATCATTAAGCACAGAACACTGATACAAACACCAACAATACTGAATGCTTCGAAGGAGAAAAATATTCTTACATGTTTCCAGAGACCTAATTGTTCGTTCAAACAACAATCAATCAGTAGCGGTACTTGGTGGAGTAGTCCTTGGGGGCAATGACCAAACCGCGGCCTTTCCTGGCGCCACGGTACACGGTCTCTACAATGTCAATGAACTCCTGCTTGTCCTTGAGAGCCCAGTTGATCTTGTTGTTGTTTCCGGTACCCAGATCGATCATGATGTGCTTGTTCCTGAAGAAGAACATGACGGTGGAGGGATCGTAGAGCTCGTACATGGTGTTGAAATCGGGCACCTCCGTGATGTCCACCAGGTATATCACCGCGAAGTTCTTTATCGTCTCCGCAACCGAAGCCAACACCTCGTCCATCTGGAACAGAAACAGAAACAGCAACAGATTGATTAACGAGATTCAAATTTGACTAATTAAGATTGACGACTGTAGAAACCCTAGGGAGGGAGAGAGGAGGGAGAGAGGTACCTGCATGCAGGTTTCGTCCCAGTCGTGGCCGAAGCGGATGACGACCAGACGCTCTTCCTCGGCGAGGATGGCCTGGTCAACGGCCCACCCTGAGTGCAAGTGCGGCAGCAGGTACGACATCTCTCCCCTCCCTTACTCTCTCCTCTCCCACCGATGAAGCTCAACTCTACTCTGTTTCTCCCCCACACACACAAAAACAATCAAATCCCTAATTCACTAAAATTGATTTGTGTTTTTTTTTTTCTCTATATCTGTATAGTGGTCTGGTTTTGCCGCGTCGGTTCCACGCACACGTGTCATACCCTGAGCAATCAGGTCATAGAGTAGAGAGCCTAATAACGCGGCCCAATAGAAATGCTTAGGCCCAAGAGGACAACATTTACTTTTCCGGCCTACTACTATTTTCTTTTTTTTTTTAGGAAAAAAAATCAGTGACACAGTGGTGACCACCACTCACTGGTGTGATCATCACCCTGTCGCTCCAACCGGTTACATTCCGGTACTAGACACTTTTTATAAGAGAGACCGCCCTAAGTGTTGTAGTTTTGGAATTTTGAGAATCACCGGACCCAACGGCCACTCCACACCGTGTAGGTGATCACATTCCGCGTCACACTATGGGGCTTGACGGGGCTTGAATGGAAACATCGCGACTCGAACTCGAGTCTTTGAGATAGCGGGCTCTAACCACTGAGCCACCGCCCTTGGTGGTTGGCCTACTACTATACGCTTCACAGTTCACATTGATTAAATAAACCAAGAGCTTATGTAAAGAAAATAAAAATTAACACATTTGTATAAAAAAAACGTTCATATTGCATAATTCAAACGACTAGACGAATAAATTCCAGGTGTTTTTTTACCTGCATGCAAGTGTCGTCCCAATCATGGCCGAAGCGGATGATGACCACGCGTTCTTCCTCGGCGAGGATGGCTTGGTCCACCGCCCATCCAGAGTGCAAATGCGGTAGCAGGTACGACATTTTCTTTTGTTTCTTCTTCTTCCTCTTTCACACCCGCAACACTCTTGGTTTGTATGCAAGTGTGTATCCACCAAAGCCTTTTTGTTTGCTATGGGCAAATGAAACTGGTGGTCGATTTTTCAACTTACGAGCGATGCCGCGCGAAGAGTCTAGAATGAGCCCGATCTTTGTTTGCCACGTGGGCGGTTGGTTTTGACGTATCATCGGGCTCAGATGCCGACATGTTGGGCCTTGGCCCATTGGCAGTATGGTACTGTTGCTTGTAAGGCCCTCAAACGACCCATTCGCGCAATACATTAAAAAAAAAAACGAAATTAAAACAATATTCATTTCCGACATGGCTACAAAATCTAATATATTAATATCATAAAAAGGTAGCCGGATAAGTATGTAATTAATTAATGAAAAGAGTAGAAGGATGTGTACAGTAAACTAGTCATTTTGGCAAGAAAGGCCGCTAGATTACATTCTGTATGGCTAGATAAGTACGTAGTTTTTTTTTTTGGGGGAAATAAGTACGTAGTTAATGAAAGGATTGAAGAATCCATATCTACTAATCGATTTGGCAAGAAAACCCACCAGATTATGTCAGAGAAGTACGTACATTGAAGAATCCATATATATACCAATCAATTTGGCAAGGAAACCCACTAGATTATGTATTATATATATGGAGGGTCAAAAACAAAATAAAGAAAGTAACAAACCGAAAGAATTTATCTCACTCCAAACAAAAAAAGAACATCTTGAGAAAATATCTGATGTACCGATCTTTTTTTATGTTGGCGGTGAAAATGAACCATAAGGATTAGTCACATCGGTACAAAAGGTAATCTTTATAATTATTTTCACCATTTGGAAGATGATAACCATTCTTTCAATTAACAATGCCAATCAAAAAAACACAACCAAAATTTTTCTTTCTTTAGAAATTTTGTGTATCATATCCACAATGATTTTTAATAAAAAAATTATTTATTTATCGTAAGTTTTATAGATTATATGCCAAAAATACATATTGAGTCGGTGGAGTCACCAAACTCTTAATAGATTATATGCCAAAAATATGGATTGAGTCGGTAGAGTCACCGAGCTCTCACTAGATAATATGCCAAAAATATGTATTAAGTCGTTAGAGTCACCGAACTCTTAATAGATTATATGCCAAAAATACAGATTGAGTCGGTAGAGCGTGAACTCTTAACTTAGTGAATGTCGCTACAAAACTCTAACCAACTAAAGTCCACCTTCGCTAGCTTTTCTCTATAATTCATTAGTGCAAGTCACAGCGGAATTCACTTTATGAGAGTGAATTATTAACTTAGTAAAAGAAAATTATGTGTTGCAATGTTAAATTTTCATCGGAGCAAGATATCAGTTACTCCGGTAAATATGTGCATTTTGGCAGTATCATTTTCTTGTTCGGTAAGTTCATATTCTTCTCTAATGGTTCGAGATGTATCTCTACCCAAAATAGATGTGTATTTTAGCGGAGTTATTCTCTTCTCCGACAAGTTCATATTCTTCTCCGGCTGTGGCTCGGGAAGTATCTCCACCTACATGGTAAATAGCTAAGTTTCCTTGGTAATTTTTTATTCACTTGGTTCTATTACTCTTGCCCAAATTCACAATTAGTCTAGGTGTTTCTTTCCCTCAAATTGTTATTGTTGTTGTTTTTTTTCTTTCTTTTAGAGTTGAACTTTTATGCAGTTGTGCCCAACAAATTAAAATTAACGAGAAACAAGTGGATTAGTTATTTCTTAGTTTGCTTTTGATTACTTATCACAAAAACTTGAAAACATATATACTACACTACTGGCGACTTAATTGATGTATTCTTCATCAGCTTTGATTATAATAAGGCTTACGACGTATAACTATTCTCTTGCTGCTTTTGATTACCCGTGATGTTTCATGAAGTATTATTGCTTTTCTTTCTCTTCTTCGTTCCTTTTAAGAATGTTTTCTTATTCTTCTTCTTTAATTGTTTACCATTTATTGATTGTGCTTCATTGAGTATCAAACCTAGCAGCAAAATCCACAGATTTCCTCGCCTTACTGATATGAGATTTGCTTTCTCAAAATGAATAACATGTTTATAATTTTTTCCTCTAACCAAACTAGCTATCACGACTGTTACTGTCCTGAATCTCCTATAAGTAATTAAACCACCATACCTTTTCCATCACATCAGGATCAGTTCACATTTAACTGTGCCATATGTCCTGTTTTAGAATATCTGCTGCTTGCTGTTCTTCACTTCTCAAATTTCAGAAGAATGTCCCCACAACAAGCATATCTGTGTCTATGATGTTGTTTCGCACAAAAATTGGATCAACGATCTACCAGAGAAGTATTGCCAAAGGTTAATCTCTCTCTCCTCTCTTTCCACTATAATTGTAATATTTGTCTTTATGATTAGGAGGTGTATATCATAATTATTATTCATGCTTTGACAGGAAGGTGCAGAAAGGGAGACAGGAGGGAGGGGGTTATCTATCCTCATACCTCCACACTATTGTTCAGCTCGCATATCACGGATGATCAAGGTATATACGTACATATGATCCCCTAAATATGTCACAAATTTCAGAAATGTTTTTCATTTGTTAACCAATTTTTTTCCTTAATTAGTGATTAATGCAATTGTCATCAATTCATCAATCTTTCTCAGGAACTCCTTACGAAAAATCAACAATGGAATTCATGCGGGCTGGCTGGACCAGTTGTCTGGTTGAAGACCATTACCATGTTCATTCTCTTGTTTAGGGAATTCATGAAGTGTGTGGTAAAAATACCATACCGTAGATTGTTGTTAGTTACTGTATTATTATACGAGGGAATATTAATTTCTCTCTCAATTGGATCAACGATTTACCATATCTCAAAAAAACATTTCACTTTTTAATAATACTGTCGATTAATGTATACCTTTTATCTCATTTTTACACTGTGGTATATCTAATTGAATTGAATTTGACATAACGGACCAGTATCGTGGGTGCAAAATTGCAAATGCTATGACTTATGATTTATGAATGATGCTTCCTTGATATTTTATAAAATCTTAATAATAATGATATATATACGCCTGTCCGAAAATTTCATATTTTTCCACTTAATAGCAACCAAAATGAGACAAAAAAAAAATGGAGAAAGCAATTTTGTAATTTTATACGTGGAAGTCCCCAGAAGCGAGCAGCCTAATCAACTCTCTCCATCATCATTTTTTGACCAAAAATCGTTCTTTTTTCTTTCAAAGAATCCATCCCTTACCCAAGTACAAGCCAAAATCTCTAGTATACTTCCTTCTCCTAGTGTCTATCCATGGCAACCACCCTGAAAAGCTCATCATCATCATCATCATACAAGAAATATGAGATCAGGCAAAGGGACCCAGATCCCAAAACCTCTGTCCTGTTAGTAATCGACATGCAAAACTACTTCTCCACCATCGCCAAACCCATCCTCCGCAACCTCCTCACCACCATCGACCTCTGCCGCCGCGCCTCCATCCCCGTCCTCTTCACCCGCCAGTGCCACAAGTCCCCCGCCGACTACGGCATGCTGGGGGAGTGGTGGGACGGCAACTTCTTGGACGGCACCCCGGCAGCGGAGCTCGTCCCGGAGATACGCCGCCTGGCGAAGGGGGCGGACGAGGTGGTGGAGAAGAACACCTACGGCGCTTTCCACAACACGGGCCTCCAGGAGCGGCTGGTGGGGATGGGGGTGAAGGAGGTGATCGTGACGGGGGTCATGACGAACCTGTGCTGCGAGACGACGGCGCGTGAGGCGTTCGTGAGAGGGTTCCGGGTCTTCTTCTCCACCGACGCGACTGCCACCTCGGATGTGGAGTTGCATGAGGCCTCGTTGAAGAATTTGGCTTATGGGTTTGCTTATTTGGTCGATTGCCAGAGGCTGCGAGATGGGCTCTTTGGAAATAATTAATCCTTTTACAAAGTGTGGTTGTTGCAGGAGGGATTTTTAGTTAGCTTGCTATGTGTTGTAATATATGTATGCTTCCTTTTGTTTACTTTTGTTGTCTCTTTATGTAGTTTAAGATTGTAAGACCCATCTGCTAAAAAATAATACTTGCCATTACAAGAGAGGCCATAAGCTCACTTGCAGGTCTAAAACCTGTACACCTCAATTGGACTCTATTGGGTAGTCCACTCTGTCTAAAAAGGAAAAAGAAACTCATCAAGTGGCATGTGCATTGATTCTGATTTCTGAATTTGGAAAATGTCAACCATGGTCATCTGCAAAAGGGAATAGCACCTCTTATCAATAACTTCTACTCGAAGTCGTCTTTAGATTGTTTTGAATCTTTTATGAGCATTTCTTTGCTAGCAGAGCATCAACACCAATAACCAGAGTAAATTGGATGCAAGATTGAGCCCTCCACACAGTAGATCAGAACAGAACCTTACTACAAGGGTATGTGCTTTTCTTGATCGAATAACTTGCCAAGTAGAATGGTGATGGGGAAGTTATTGATAACAGGTTATTTCACTAGGCAGGAAGTATAAGACTCCAAGAGTTGGGACAACTATGCTCTTGTCTTCCAAGATTTTATGCTTCTTTCCTCTACAAAGCAGGTCAAAGTGAAGAATTTCCAGTATGTTGGACTTGGAAGGTCAGAGAACATATTCCTTATTTGGCATCTAAAAAGGTCAGATTGGCAAACACAAACTGATAGGAGAGAACCAATAATGCCACCAGCTGCTGCTCTGCATCTGATCTTTATTCTCTTTCATTAGCTATAAAAGGGCATTGAAAATTTAGAGTTGGCATACCATTGTGAGAAACACCTCTAGGCTAAAGATGAGGTTCATGTTTGGTAGCAAAGGATGACTTGCCTGCCCTAAAGGGAACCTTCAGACTAAGCTGAGCTTAATTTGATCTCATTTTTGGGTCTCCAGGCAGTCTCCATTGCTACTTGCCAGGGTCTTATCTAACATGCTAGATACAATTAATGTTCAGGATTCTATGAGAATATGATTTGAGACGATGGTCTCACATGGAGATAAGGGTTTGGTAGCTAGCCAAGGATGACTTGCCCAAATCATTAAGTAGTGTTGATTCAACATTACACAAAGAATTACATCACTTCTAATTTGGCTCTGGGCAGTCACCTTGGCTATGCTGACAAACTCTTTTCCTTCATGTCAGGCTTTCTTCTCTTCGGATTTGAACACATTCAAGGTGATATTATCTGTTATCACCCTTCAACAATTATCTCCTCTGTCTTTAATTGATTATCCCCCAAAATTTTATTATTTAATCTTTTCTCGAATGTTCCTTTTTTACCCGGTTCATTATGCGCCACCAGCCACCTCCTCCATCATCAATATTGTTAAACACAATTAGGTTGAACACAGGTTTTGCATCGAATGAATGGCCAAATTTGTGTTTAACCTAAAACCAGGCTAAAGTAAAATTAAATAACAAAGAAAAAACATATCGTGCTTCTGCTGCTTTGTTTTTTTTGATGCTATTCTGCTGCTTTGTTAGTACAGTTGAATCATTCATAACTTGTGCATTGTGCAAGTGTAATGTAGATCTAGAGTACGCAAATAAAGCACGTATTGAATAAATTCTGTAAAATACCAAATGCATGCAATTAGTTTGTTTTTTCATAAAAAAAAAGTTATGTCATTGTACTTGTTATATATAATAGGAGGGTTGGAACTTTTGGCAAAACTAAGAAAGCTTACCGTTCAAAAAAAGGGGATCCAGTCTCGAGAAAATGGCAACAAGACTCAATGGGGATTGGGAGCAAAGTTCCGGATACCGCCATGGCACTTCAATTAAAATACAACATCCTCCACCACCTTAGTCAAGAAGGTTAGAAAACAGAACCAAAATTGTCAACAACTGTTGCTTTTCTGAAGATGTGAAGGCTTGAACCTTCAACCATGTACAAATTCAAGGGGGGGGGGGGGCCAAACCACTAAGCCAAGCACTTTGTTACATAATTTTTGTTCCCATTTAATATAAGGCTAGAGAGCTTGCCCCTGGATCCGCCTCTGGCTGGGACGCAGAGGTGAACCTCCTAAGGATGGTGAAATCCTCTTTCCCTTGTGCGGATAGTGCCATACCTTGGGTACCGATGCCTGCATCACCAGGTCACTACACCCTCCTTCATGAGTCGCCTAGCCCAAGTTTGAAGATCATGTTTCTCAATGCCTTTTTATATTTATGTTTTTTTTTGAGAATCAAAGCAAATTTTCTATTGAAATGAATTAGGGACAGACCCTAATAATCAAAGATGCTAAAACAGAGGTTACATTTTAAGAACCAAATGTTAAAACTTAATTCCTCAGTAAGTGCAAAGCTGCTGCACTGCTGGTGAAAGATATCTTGGCTTTAAATCTACTAAGCCAACAAATCTGAGTTTCATTTCTACACAAATATCATGAAGAACAGTATTTGGAGATCTGCAGACATTAGTGAAATGCCGACGATTACGCTCACGCCAAATGTGGTATATACAAGCATTCCATGCAATCCTCAAGATGAGGGAAGGAAGACTTTTCTTCTGTAAATTTTGCTTTGAAATCCAAATATTGAGTTTCATTTTTATATTTATGTTGTCTAGCCTTTCATTAGGCACCCGGTACTGCCTGAAATTGTTAAAAGAAAAGCGAACCGGCTAGCGCCCAGAAGAGATGTGTACTGGCCTGGGCCAAGTCGTCGGAAGTCCTCATTTTTCTTTGTTTTTTTATTTAAGTTTCTCCGGTTCTTGATGTGTGAGGAGCGATGTCAAACCTCTTGCTTGGCCTATCATCCTTTCAGCCATCCTAATCCATGTAGTACGTCTGTTAGCTATCGTCTAAGGTACCTTTTCCCTTATTTAGGAATTCTTTTTCCTTTCTCTTGCGCTTATTGTTCTAAGGTGCCCTGCTTTCTTTGCTCTTGCAAGTGGTTACAGAAGAAATAACATGCTCAACCGACGGGAGCAGCAGATGGAACCTGCAAATTATCCAGATCACGCAAAACAATACTGAGGCAATCATGCGGCACCAGAACATGATAATGGACTCCATAGGGCAGCTGGTTCGCCTTTGAGCTTCGATTTGCTGACTTGGTTCCTTAAAACCTATTTTTGCGACTTGGTTGGTGCTAAGTAAGGCTCACTCGACATGCACACGACACTTGCTCTTTCTTGGCTTTTCTGGTTTACCGATCATTACTATATTGTCAATTACATTACCCAACTCCAATCCTTTTACCAATTAATATTTTAGAAGATTTCACAAAACCCTTATCGCTTAGCTTTCGACTTTTTGGAAATATCTTAGCGGCCGTTCCAGACAGAGAACAAATAAGTAGGGGGAAATAGGATCACCTTGACGCTCCCCGATGCCATAAATCGACTTAGCCTCCTTTCGCTCCTCTCCTTTCAGTCGAGTGGCGATCGCTCCTTACCAGAGACAGAAAAAAATTGACTATGTAGAAAAGAAAATCCTCCTGAAAGCTAGCGCCTACTCCTACTCCTTTTTATCCTTCATCGTCGTTGGTCCTTGTACAACCCTCTTTTTTTCTCTGCTCTCTTTTCCTAAAAAAATTTCTGACCAATGAAACTCTAAAAAATAATACAAAAAGGCGTTCTAGCAATCCTTATCCTGTATTACTCTGGTTGGATTGGAAAATTGAATAAAAAAACTTATTATTAGCTAACGAAGGAGATGAGCGAAACAGGGAGTCTACTGGACGGGGTTCACTGCAAATACATCAGGCTTAGTTAGGTAGGAACTGAACTTAAGGAGAATAGTGAACACTATAAGGGTAATCTGCTCTCGGCAGATTCTATTTATCAATAGGCTTTGCCCAACCCTCTTTTTGTGATTACTCCCGATCCGAAGTACCCCTTTTCCATTCATAGAGAAATCCAATCCAGGTCTCAGAGAGACTATCGCTTCAAAGTGATCGCTCTATTGGCAACCAACAGGAACGAATAGTAAAAAGCTTTATGATGACTCCAAGGCAGGAATTGTTGCCCCTGATTCTCTGCCTGAATTGCCACTTTCATTCGATCCCGACGAAACACTTAAAATTAAACAAGAGGAGGTTGCTATCCGCAACACCAAGAAGCTTTGAGGTAATTTCATTGTGAGCCACTTATTTAGCAGGAAAATGAGCGTTGTCACGGCCCATAGGGGATGTTGGTACCTTACGAAGTCAGGTCGAGCAAAGCGAGAGGAACGAATACGCTCGACTGAAAGGAGAGGGTTAATAACGGGGCAGTGGGCTCGCGTCATCTGCAGAAATGGACTCAATATAGATCACATGTCTTTCAATCATGAATTCAAGCAATTTTCTACCGATCGTGCGAAAGTACCAAGCTAATCTATATTGATAGGTCGCTAAGGAGAAACCCCTCAAAACCCCAACAAAGCGGACCAAAGGCCAAGCCATTGCCCGGCAAAACGCTCGTAGAATTCTAGGCACGATGGAGAGATAGAACACTGCCCTTGGGAGCAGGAACCTTTCCCATTTTTTATATAGGGGGATGAAGAAAGTTTACAAAACAGACTCGCATTTCTCATAGAACAAATACGGGAATAAATCATATTGAAAACGTTCCTAACAGGGGTCAAGGGCTCGCTTCGCTCGAGCATTTTCTTAACCCTCTCCTGACTTAGTCCTTTATAAAACAGAGTGAGCAACACTTTCAATCGAGCAGAGCAGCTACAGAAGCAGAGAAAAGTATCTGTTCACGCATTCGCCTTAGGTTTAGGTAGTTAGATGTCGTCGAATTTTAATTTCGCTTGATGAGCAGAAAAACAGACTGACCCGATGAGTAATATCATACAGGGCTGGAAAAAATGATATATATAATAAAAGTCAGAAAGCAGCAAAGAACATGAGTAGCACAATTGAGGGTAGATCTTTGCACTCTTTTTCGATGCAAGAAGAGTCAGTGTCATTCTAGCGACTTCTTGAGAGCCCAGTCGGCAAACGAGATTGAAATGAACTCCAATTCCAAGCTCCACTAGGAGTGAAAAAATTAATCACAGTAGCATTCAATTCAGAAGCAGGCACCAAACCAGTAGCCACCCGTACAAGAGGACCAACATCAGCCATCCCTTGAACTAAGAAACAAGAAGTTGTTCTCAGTGAAAAGGAGTCAGACTTCCCGCATATAGCATATAAATCAATAGAATCAGAAGTAGAGTAAGTAGTTGGCTTTGCTGTCGAGTCAGTAGAACGCTTAGTCGGTGAATAAGCCTTCCCAGGCGTGGAACTCTTGCTTGTTGGCCCCTTCCCTCCCGAATGGTTACGGGACTAGAGCGAGTCGTAAAATCGCGGAACTTCCCCTAGCATTGGTTCCCGAGTCCGTTAGCTACTTGGCATGGACCAGACATCCGCTGGAGTTCAACCATCGAAGTTTTCGGGAAGAACCAAGTTCCAAAAACAAAATAATTAATGGTTCTTGAGAACCTTCGGATAGGCAAGTAGAACACAGGCCGGTAGATGAGGGTTCACAAGATGTTTTGAAAATCCTTTCTTTCATAGAAAGTCAGCTTTTTTTTGTTCTTAGTGCCGCACACAATTAGAAAAGAGTTTGTCCTGGAAAAGGTTTAGCTCAGTTCAGATTTAGCCTCATAGTGATGAAGGGCTCTTACTCCGCCAATGGTGACCATCACTTCTTCTCTCATGCTTCTTCTGGATCTAGCAAAGACGCATCCACCTCTTATAGGCATCTGGTCACTCAATCTAAGAGTTGCGCTTTTATTATGGTCTTACAAAACAACAATTAGTGAAATACGTTCGTATCGCCGCAAAAGCCAAATGCAAGAAGAGCTTCTTTGGGCTCAAAGATCAAGAAATACTTGGATTAAGGCGGGAGATAGGAAGACTTCTTATTTCTACGCTGCGCGCACAGGAAAGAGAGAAGAGCGACAACAAGATATCAACAGCCCCAAGGAAGGAATAGAACTAGAGGAAAGAAGCTGAGAGTTGAAGAAGATGCCATTAAGAAAATGCACCCGACAGTGCAGCCTCTCTTTAGAGGAACCCAAAGCGCCAACGACGAAGATGAATGAGATTCTATTCATTTTCTTTATTCTTAAGAGAAACCCCCACCTTTCTTAAGGTCACCAAGCTCTCTCGAACGAGGAGTTCTCTTGTCCCTTTTTTTTCGTCGGAAGTCCTCATTTTTCTTTGTTTTTTTATTTAAGTTTCTCCAGTCACTCAAGTGAAAGGAGGCCCCGGAAATCTCCGCATCTACGAATAGAAGCAGTGGAGGGAGATCCATGCAATGGCATTTCATCACCAAACGAGCGAACAAGCAAACCTTAAGCCGGAAAGAACGGGCAAGATTAGAATATAGGGCTTTTTTTCAGCTTGATCGGAATCGATTCTATGATTGAATAGCAGAAGTGCTACTTAGTAGTTGAAATCACTAATATTCGAGGAAGTTTTCCCCTCCTTACCATTAGTGAAGAACAAAGAGGAATTCATCCCCAAAAAGTAGATTCACAAAAAAGGGATTCCAGAGAAGAAGCAGGCAGCCATTTCATCGGTTGTCGGAAGAACAATAGGTTTTGGTGCTTGAGTCAGTTCGTGGTCAGCAGTGGATTAGGTAGAATCGGTAGCTGTTGATGTGACTGAGTCGGTAGAGGGGAAAGAATTAAGTAAGAAAAAAAAGCATGAAAGGGTGGCGTTGACTCGTATAATAAAGGGAGGGGGCGGTAAAGCAGTGGCTATCCCCTTAAAAAAAGAAAGAAAAAGAAAAGGGGGTTCGCGAACCTCACTTTTACATACCTATTCAGACTGATTATCTCCTGTATGACTACCTGTAGGTGCTCTAGCTATTGATCATAATAAGATGTCCTTAAGGGCTTCGATCGAAGGGAGTGAGATTCTGTTCCAAGCGAGGGATGGTTCACGAAAGACAGGTGGCGGAGAAGCTACGGGCTTGATTTGAGGCTCTGGGTTCATTCATGAAAGACAGCTTTCAGTTCGCTAGCTTGCTTGTGAAGAGGCTCCCCCCTTATCAAGTGCTACTTCAAAGCAGGGGAGATCGCGGGAAAGCCAACAAAGTCTTCTTACTTCTCCATTGTTCCAATCATTTGTGATACACTTGGAGATGTTGGTCTTCCTTCCAATTTAATTCAAGTGATCATGCAATGTATCTCTCATACGGAGATGCGGATCCTTTGGAACGGTTCTTTGACAGAAGCATTTGCTACATCCAGGGGGGTCCGACAACAGGCCTATGGGTTTGACTTTCTAATAGAAGAAAAAAAGAGTCTATAATCTTTATTATACTAATTTTATAATAAGCCAGATCGTCTGAAGCATGAACAGAATCACCTTTGTTCCGAAGGCCTAGCGAGTTCTTTTTTTCATTTTTCAAAGGCGGTCCTACCTGAACCACTTTCCTAAAGTTTCTTTTCTTCATCGAATAGTGCCCTATCTTACCACTTGACTAGTAAGGAAAAAGTCTTTTACTAAAAATAGATATAGGGCTTTTTTCGCTTGTTCGTCAAGCTTTCGAGCAGCTCTTTCCTTTCAACTGCCGCCTAATCTTCCAACATGCTCAAGAACCGAGAGCCGTCCAGTCCCTTGTAGTGTAAGCCTACCCGTTAGTTATGGGTGAGCCTTTCACTTTGGCTTTTCTTTTAGCGTTGCTTTCACATGATGCAATATTTAGGCTTCCTATTTCTCTTGTGCCTTCTCTTTCTATCGCAACCCCTTTCTTCTTTGTCAATTCAATCCGGAATCAATCTTGAAATAAGATATTAGCGGTGCCCGACCTTTTTTTAAAGTATGCGAACATACGTCGAGCTGGCTGCTATCGCTCTAGTCTTTTAAGTGTTTTATTGTGGGAAGTAAGATTCCTCCTTGTTGAGTTTGTGTTTTAAGTTAAGAGTTTCAAGGAGTGGGATTTGAGTTTTCACTCTTCTTCTTTGAGTGTTTGAGTGTGGGGACAACTTTTGTTATACATATGTTTGGAAAGCACTTTCCTAAGTTCCATTTTTGGAAAGTTTGAAAGATAGGAGGATAGGATCTTTTAAAAAAAGCAAATCCTGCGAAGAAGCAGTCCCACGCCTTACCTTCCATAGGTCCTTCTCTTCGAACTTTCTATCTGGCTGGGAATCATAGCCAAGATAAGATCTTCTTTGAATAAAAGGCAGCTATAAGATAAGTCAAGTGATAAGGGATATGCTTTTTTTTAATTGCAATTGGATGCTCCATTCGTGATGCTTGGGAAGTTTCACGAACGAAGCTATAAAGCAAATATCCCTTTCCATCAGTCCATCTTTCTCTTGTACCTTATATATTCTTTTCAATCTCAATGGAGCGTGGTTGGGCCGTCAGTCTGCAAGTTTATAAAGGATCTGTTTGCTGGTAAATATTGGTCTTCTTGTCTTCAAGAAACCACTTTGGTGACGGTGAGTGAAGACAAGATCGGATCTTTCAAGCTGAAGTGTTCAAGTCTGAGAATGGAATTACTTATAAAAGAGCTCTTAGTGCACCCGGAAGATTGAATTCCTTAGTCATTGGTTGAGTCGGCACCCAGCTTTGTCCAGGTGTTGCAATTGTCTGCTTCTGCGAATCATCAATAATTAGAAACTCTTCAGTCAGCCTTTCAGAAGAATGAAAGTGCAATCACTGATGGTTCTCCCGAAAGCCGCGCTCACGTTTTTTTTGGCTTCCCTAAAATTAAATATTAAATTAATTGGTAAAGACCCACCCCTTGTTTCAGTCAGAATGAGTCCCCCGGACATTGGCTTCCGCCAACAGTCGGACGGGAAGTGGTGTTTCCAGTGGCGGACGGGTGAGTAACGCGTAAGAACCTGCCCTTGGGAGGGGAAGAACAGCTGGAAACGGCTGCTAATACCCCGTAGGCTGAGGAGCAAAAGGAGGAAAAAAACTAGGAATATTCTTTGTCCCCACACTCAAACACTCAAAGAAGAAGAGTGAAAACTCAAATCCCACTCCTAAGGTTCTCCGGGCACAACGGTAGGACGTGGATCGATCATGACGAGAATGGACTTCTCCGTAATGTAATAGAAGAGTCACAGTCCCTTCTCGACCAGACGAAGGAGATCTTAATTCCATTCAGGCTTGGCTTGACCCTCCCAAATCCATGAGTTGGCAATTATCAAGACAAGTCTGAAATAGTTTATTCCCCACTCCAGTCTGAAACCCATTCATCCTTTCAGAGCCAATCAAGACAGCATTGAAGTCTATATGAATTGGTCATACCACCAGATTGAAAAGCAACATTTCGAACATAAGAGTTCAAACCTATGACTGATCTACGGGAAAAGAAAAGAGGGTGGCCCCTCTTCTTCTCATCATAAGGGGCTTGGACTCTCAAGCCGGCCTGACTTAACAAGCACCTTTCTTAGTAAGGTAAGGTTGCTTGGGGTTGAAGAAAACTGGTCGCGGTCACAGCACAGGCCGAGTGGATTGGCCAGGCGCCCGAAACTAGAATCCGCCGGGCGCACAATGAGACTAACCAAGCAGTTGGCGAGATCGATTAATTGGAGAACTGCGATCTTAAAACACAAGTTAGTTCCTATCCTTCCACATGCTCCACATAATCATTAAGACGCGTTCTAGTGCAGCATAGCCATGCTTCGTGGCTATTTGATGAAGAAGCGATCGCTTATCGGACTTGCGGTTAGGAGGTGAAACTTCAAGTAGATCATGGGAACCCTGCTTCGACTCGTTCGCCTTGTATAAATAGTTGCTGGTTTAGGAGCTGAAGGTTGGTGGAATTGCTGTCCTTTCCTCTGAAACTCATGTCGTACAGCTTTGTTTAGTAGAAAGCAAAAAGCAGCGAAACAGAAATTATCGTATAAAATCTATCAGTGTTCTCGTTATTCGTAAAGGGGTCGCGGAAGAATTGAATTGGGTATTCACAGGCCTTAACCCGGCCGTCGGATTTCTTTGGATGCTTCCTATTTAAGAATCCGAAATCGGATGCTCTCGAGGCAGGACTGAAAAGACTGGAAGAATTCTCTCAACATCTTAATCTCCAGGTTGGCAATCCTCTTTAGAGTCTTACTTCGAATACCCTTGAAAAGGACCTGTTATCTATCTTTCAAAGAAAAGAAGCTCGAAGGAGGTCTGACATCTGGTCCTCAGCTTCCTAAACCTCGCGATGTACTTTAAAGGAGTGTGTTAGTTTGGCGCCGTGACGCCCTTGGACAAACCGGATATCCCCATCTTCAAACTCTGCTTCTCCCTCCATTAACCATGCATCAGGGTCAGTCTCGGAGCCCCTCCCAGTAAGAACATCCCTGAAACTCGCCACAGGCGCTGGTGTGGAAGAATCTGCCATAGGTGACCCGTTAGAAAGAATATTAGAATTTGTTCAAACTAAAGCGAAACCAACTAGAGGTTTAGGTTTAATATATTTTTTATTGATGGATTTGTATTTAGGACATGTTGATTATTTTATTCATGGATTGATTAACAAATCTAAATTAAACTGTTTTTGGGGTAGGTGCCTGAGTACCGCAATTCTGGGGTTTACAGATAAAAAAACTGTCGCCTAACGTTTGCTTTTTTTTCTTTCCTCCGCTCATACACAGCTATAAAAATCCGGCTACCAGAAAGATTTCTAATTAAAAAAAAAAGGATTTCAAAAGGGGCGAGGGCTGGTGCCAGTGCACTCCGGGTACACGTAAGAATCAAAAAAGATGTCCGGCCCCCTAGCACGAAGACAAAAAAGTGGATCAACTGAGCCCGGCTCAAGGTCCCCAGCGGGTTGGTGAAATCCGATAATCGATTGGCTTTTGAAAGGCTTTACCAACCTAAACATTGTAACTGAGAGGACTGAGATCGGCCTAAGACAAATTCTTTTCTTTTGTGGAAGCCGGTGCTCTGCGCCTCCATCTTCAGGGGCCCTTCTTAAAGGTTGGTGTCCCGTGTTCGAATAAATAGCTATCTATATGCACTTAACACACATTCTTTGGACTCCCTTCTTTTGAGCCTAAATCTTCCATTTAACAGGAAAGAGAGTTAATGAGTTATGAGTTAATGAGTTTAGCATCTTTGAAGCTCTGTTTCCAAAGAGTTTAAGATTTACCTTTATTCAAGTCAGCGAAGCGCATCGGCATCCTTTTCCGTCGAGAAATTATATGTTTAAAGCCTTGTCACAAACTGGACTCGAACCAGTACTTCTGGGATCAGCTGAATACGGGGGTGCAAATGGGATTGAAAATGATTCTTCTGTTTCGGAGCATGCTGCGGATACAGAATCGGTTAAGGTGGGAAGGAATGGTGGCCAAAGACAGTGAAGGTGATGGTCGATCGCGCAATGGAGGCCTTGCTCTATTGTGGAAAGATGATTGCACTGTGTCTTTACAATCATTTAGTATGCATCACAGCAAAGTAGGTTCACTTTTGGCTTGCTACAAGCTAGGCTCAGGGACTGCAGTCAGCCGCTTCCCCTGTAGTCGTCAGCTCGTTCTTGACAGATCCGATCGGGTGTTCATAATCTGGAGTAAAAGCCGGCTAACGGGGGTATTCCTGCGTATGAAAACATAGTAACGGAAAAGGTAATAGCCGAAATAGGATTCGTTTTGACGGGCTTACCAGTCTTGATCGTTATAAAGGACGCTGCTATGATCTTGAACCCGTTGCTGGAGAAGAAAATCAATATATTGCTTATGTCGCGTACCCCTTAGACCTTTTTGAAGAAGGTTCTGTTACTAACATGTTTACTTCCATTGTAGGTAATGTAACTCATTGTAGAAATCCTGGAAAGTGGAAGCAATACCTTCCTGACTAGTTACATAAGCCCCCGACGAGAGCTTAAGGCGACGAATGCGGTTTGACTTTCGTCTCTGGTTTGCTTTATGAAAGAAATATTTGGTTGGTGTCCCCGCGCAGACAGAGAAAGAGAAGATCAATGGTAGCGTAGAGTCCATTCGAGAGCTATGAAAGTGGATTTCTGACTTTTGTCTTGTGACAGGACAATCTTTTTACGAAATGTTTTTTTTATTTTCTATATGAGATACCCGGTTGGTTATATATGATATACCCGGAGAATAGTACCGAATTAGTTTACGAAATCCTAAAAAAATTTCTGACCAATGAAACTCTAAAAAATAATACAAAAAGGCGTTCTAGCAATCCTTATCCTGTATTACTCTGGTTGGATTGGAAAATTGAATAAAAAANGGGGAGTAAGCTTCTTCGTTTTTCTGTGTTTATGACCTTTAGGTCTAGAGGCCAATTCCTCCTATCGGTCCTGCCATCACGCCGCAGAACGAGAGCTCGTGTGAAACCTTTTCTTTCTGGCGTAACAGCGGTGCTCACTTGAACTCGCTTGTTGGCTTGTTTGGTAGCTCGGTATTCTATATAATCATATTAAGAGTAGAGAAAAATGCCTCCTCTTTTTTCTTGGTTGGCAGGGTCAGGGCCTTTCTCGCTGGGCGAGCGCATCCGATTCTCAAGTCCTTTCCTAAACCACTTCCCGTTCAGTTGCTGAACCCCTTTCAAACAAAGCCAATTCACAAGCAAGTGAGGGTTTTGAGGGGCTTTATGAACTACTAAAAAAAAATGAATACGAAAAGTGGGCTGGATAATTTACCACAAGGACTCGGGCTAATTATTGTTTGCAGTCACAATTTTATTCTTATTGATTATATTTGCCTGTGTTAGAACAGTTCTATCTAGCAGTCCCAACAATGTAGAGACCCTCACAACCGAGGACTCTTGAATACTGTGGATCTTATTTTATTAGTAGCCATGATTGGAGCTATAGTACTTACTATGTATAGGACTACTCAGGTTAAAAGACAGAATATCAGCCGGAGAAGAGGGGACCGCCTCCGATTCGAGTCTAAACGACTCGTAGCGGTCATCTTATACAACTATCTTATCCAGGTATTCCTTATCCTAAATTTGTCTGCAGTCCGTTTAGTGGTCGAAGCCGCGGGAGTGCTTTTTTCTTTTATGGAGGATCAAAGGGAGTTACAGCGTATTTCTGTTCAACACTTTAAGGCCTTATTCACGGAGGAAGGATGCTATATATATATATATATCTATATATAAGATTAAGTGTGGATCTATTCCAATAGTTTCTGGTAAGCCTGATAGAGCACAGTTGGTAACAAGGCGAAGCTTCCAGCGCAGGAGGCCAAGCATTCTGCCAGACGTTCTGGCTGGGGAGCCCCGTTCGCCTTTGATACTTCAGTAGATCTTCAAAAAGAAAAACATGCTTCTAGAGCTACTCGATTAGCGACAGCACCTGGTGCATTTCCCCAAAGGTGGCCTAACGTTCCTCCTCCAAATTGTAGGACGGAATCATCTCCAAAGATCTCGGTCAGAAATGCACCCGATAGTGCAGCCTCTCTTTAGAGGAACCCAAAGCGCCAACGACGATTGAACCCCAAGCGCCCCACTTTCAGCTCAGAATGCCTATTTTATATAGATAGTTCTAGAAGCTAACCACCAGAAGCTCACCCTTCGGGTATCGCTTCCAGTGCAGGAGGCCAAGCATTCTGCCAGACGTTCGGACTTTCCTATAAATAAGAAGAGAGATATCTATCGGATCGGTATTCACCGAGTCCTATCATTTTCATTCTTTACGTCCTGCTAAACTCATCTTAGCCCAGTATATCACTGGCAGTCCCTCGTGAGTGCTAACGCACCCTTTTGTTTGTTTCGGAGTCGTTTTGGCGTCCACTCTCCTCTGGCGAATGATAGCATGCTTTTAAACTCTCTTCTCTGAAAGTTCATTAAGAGAGCTAGACAAGGAGTGACCCTTAAATGGAATTGCAATTAAAATGGAATTGCAATTCAACTCGTCCTAATCTTTTACAACAAAGGGATTGAGACGAATCTCGTCTATATGCTTTTTTCGAGATAAAGAGTAAGCGGTCACTCGACTGAAAGGAGAGGTGGAAGCGATAACTCGAGCGAAGCGAGAGGGTCTGAAGGATGCTCGACTGAAAGGAGAGGGTCGCGCTTTTGAGAGTGAGCAAATGAAGATCTCGAGTTAGGCGCTTGAGATGCGACTGAACTAAGACCTGTACGTGTGGATGTAACTCTAAAAACTCCTATATTATCTCCCCGGTGTCGGTTAATCGTTTAAGGCCTTTGTTGGATGACATTGTTAGCCCTTTGCGGAGGTCCTGATGTAGTGGGATCGTTCGGATTGTTACAACCTATAGCAGATGGTTCGAAATTGATTCTAAAAGAACCTATTTCACCAAGTAGTGCTAATTTCTCCCTTTTTAGAATGGCTCCCGTGGCTACATTTATGTTAAGTCTGGTTGCTCCTGTCTGATTCGTAAAGTGGGAAGTCCTCTCTTTCGGAGAAGGAGGGGAGATCCGCGGACCTGGAGGAGGTAGAATTCTGAATACGGGTACGAAGGGTCATCAAAAGCTAAAGCATTGTTTAGGTTTTGCAAACCGGCACCGTCTCTACTCACCGCAGGTTAACGTTAACAACCCCTGTGTTTGAAAGAAAAGGTTGAGACTTTCTTGCTAAGAACCATTGAGATGGGTTTGAAGAAACTAAGTCGAGGTCCGAACCGACTGATGTTGAAGAATCAGCGGATGAGTTGTGGTTAGCGGTGAAATGCCACTCGAACCCAGAGCTAGCTGGTTCTCCCCGAAATGCGTTGAGCGCAGCAGTAATCATAGGTTCTTCTCGCCATCGGAATAATAGGGCCGTTATACTCATTACTAAACTTGTTGAAGAGATGAAATAGAACCAAGGTAGTGGGACTCCTGCAGGTAATAAGAAGCTTAAAAAATGAAGCCCATTTTTTTGAAATCCCACTATAGTAATGCCAATAAAAAGAAGGTGGGTTCAAAGTTGGCTACAATACTCAAAGTGGTATGCTATCACTTGTAGTGACCCAGATGCCACCATACAATCAATCTTTGAAGGGTCTCTTGACATGGTATTCGAGTTTAAACTTACCCATTTCCATGGATGAGATGAAATCGTCAGAAAGAGGACTTCCTAGAACTATTGAGTCAGTATCCCCTTTTTGGTGGACAACCTATGTTGGGCTGACTAAGCCCACTATCCTAATAGGGTCCCATCTTGTGTCGGGTTAAGGCTCCACCTCATGTTGGGAAAAGGGCTTAGTTGAACCCAATTTCTTCGGAGCGAAAACGGACGTGGCCAAAACATATAAAGATCGGCGTAGTTGATCAGTTCGAAAAAAAAAGATCTAGGCTTAAGTCAGCGGGGCCTTCAAGCATCCGAAAGAATCCGGAGACATACTGCCATAGGTAACCGGTGCTGGAAACTATGCCAATCCCACCCCCCGGAAGGAGTAAAAAAATCTGCCACTCGTTTTTCTAACTCACCTTCAGGCACAGGTTGTAATGCCGTTTATGGCAGCCCCCATGCTAGTCTTCGTCAGTTCTTGTGGCAGAACCTTATTTCTTTGGTGATTGAGGAAGAATCGGGTAGCTGGTCTTCAAAGGGATTTATGGCATTTCCCCGGAAAGGCAACTCCTCTTCACTTACTTTTATTCCATCCTTGGGTGGTGAAAGGAAGGTAGCCCTCGTACTCGTGGACTCCCGGATTGCTAAGTAGGGGGTTACCTTATACTATTCTTTATTGAACTCTATAACCTCTTAGCACGAGTCGAAAACCTCATCCACCTAGATGGTTGGCATCGGCGAGGTCCCAGGCAAGGCGTGAACTTTGAGTTTCCTACTAAGGTGCCTTTGCAATCCGCGAGATGGTTGTCGGGAAGAAGTACGGACGAATATTCTAGTACTTGCTCTTATCGCGAAAGATCAGTAGATCTATCAGGGATCATATCACATACGAAAAAAGTGCCGCCAAAGTGAGGAACAGCTAGTCAGATAACACGAAAAGAAGAAGCTCTGTTCAAAATGATCGGGAAGTAATGATCGAATGCCGAGTAGAGTTGAGTGATCATTGCTTGGAGACCCGATGGATGGGAGTCTCCCCCATTGGAGCGAACTCATTCTCACATTCGTTAGCCGCAAGGGGGGTTACACCTAAGTTAAGATCAAAAGCCATGTTAGCTAACCTATCAGCACAAAAATTCGCTTCTCTATAAATATGTACAAGTTCAACAGACCACCCCCTCAACAAAAAGGATCTTGCTGGATTTAATCCATTCAATCGCCCCCTTGGAGTCTGATTCAATAATTAAGGACTGTATACCACGCATCCACGCATCCCTCAATGCATGCAAAATACTCCACAACTCGGCTTTTATAGGGGTGCAACTCCCCAAATTAGCCGCAAAACCC
The DNA here is from genome assembly GCA_028386065.3 of Turnera subulata. Lineage (NCBI taxonomy): Eukaryota > Viridiplantae > Streptophyta > Magnoliopsida > Malpighiales > Passifloraceae > Turnera > Turnera subulata. The sequence continues at coordinate 118,778 of JAKUCV010000610.1, read as the reverse complement.
GACACCCATGAGCCAGTCTGATCTCGTAGAACCCCACCAGCCGTAGAAATATCCAAATCTTCATTAGTAGCTCCATCCACATTATATTTCAGTCAGCATGCATGGCATGCATCATCAGAAGTGGCACACAAAATATTCTCATCACTGAGGCCATACAAATTGAACATTCCAGAAGCTTCTAAAGACCGGTGCCTAGGTACGGCAGTTGAAGTTGCTCTTGCTATAATTCAAGGGCCATCAACAGAAATGTCTCGAGGGGTAGTTAAACGGGCAGGAGGTGATAGCAGAATAATTGTGTGCGCTTCATTCAGCAGCTTTGATCTCATTTGTGGCTTGGTTTTTTTGGACAGGAAGGGAAAGTTACAGCTGACTTCCTGAGCTCTACAACAACCAGTGTGGCCTTTTAAGGTTCTGGATACTCGCATTCTGTTGAGCGATATTGTGATTGTCCTTCCCTCATTTAACTCCTTTTAGTCGAATGGTCTCGAAATAGCCTTCAAGAGCTTTCGTTTCTAGAATCGATTTCTTAGTTCAAGATCCCTCTTACTAACTGGAATCCAAAAATGAGTAGATCTGTTCCGCCCAAAAAGGGAATGGGCTATATATAGGGTTATGAACTTATAATCGAGAATTTGATAATCGAGTCAATTCCATGATTATAAGTTCATTTCATACCGGACCAGACAATAGAGTGAATATATATTCACGCATAGCTTCATAATAATTCTGTAAAGCTTCCGCATAATTTCCTTCGGATTGAGCAGACATCCGTTACGGTCGTCATTCGATTCCAGGGCATTCCATCCAGCGTAAGCATCTGGATAATCTGGAATACGACGTGGCATACCCGAAAGCCCTAAGAAATGCATGGGAAAGAAGGTCAGATTAACTCCGAAAAACGTAATCCAAAAATGGATTTGACCTAAAGTTTCAGGGTATGTCCGCCCAAAGATTTTACCAACCCAATAGTAAATGGGGTTAACATTTTTGGAGTGACGAACCTTCTATGTGTTCCTAAGAAAAGGAATTTGTCCATTTTTCGCGGTTTCAAGGGGGCGCACCAACGCCTATAAATAGAAGCTTCTTTCTCTATTTGGCAAAGAGAGACGTAGAAAGACCTATTCTGTCCCTCAATCAGGTTGAGGGCATATTCTACTAGGGAAATTGGCTTCATTCCTTCCTATTCGATTCCCGAGAGCTGATTCTCGTCTCGGTCTGAGACGTGAAAACACCCGATCCCATTCCGACCTCGATATGTGGAATCGTCTTGCGCCATATGTACTGAGATTGTTCGGGAGACATGGTCCAAGCCCGGTAAAGAAATGAAAAAAGATGAAGGCGCGCCCGCGGTAACTCGACTTGAAAGGATATTTGCGAATACGCTCGCTCTGTTTTATAAAGGACTAAGTCAGGAGAGGGTTAAGAAGAAGAGGCTTACTAAATATAAAGAGTTCCCGCGCGCTTTAAAGCTTCCACGATTACGATTAGCTCTTGACCTAAGACCAGCCATAGCCACTTACTATAGGAAAACGCAAGGGAGCGCCGCCCTCCTTCTTAGAACCCAGAGAGGGGGCCTCGGCGCTGTTGTCTTTTTTGCAGCTTTTGTTGTTGCTGGAACTCTGTGGTATGGCTCAGCAACTACTCCGATTTAATTATTTGGGCTCACTCGTTATCAATGCCGGGCAATGGCTTTCCTCTCGCTAAAGCTCTTACTCAGGTAGTCTCGAACCGTCACTTTACGACCGACGGGAATCCCTTTTTTGTGTACTTCAAGGATCGAAAGGAAGAAGTTCTTTTTTTAATGCACGGGATTCTTTCTTCATTTTCGAAATTAGTTAAACTGACCAGATCTCCGTTGCCGCCCAGCTTTCTTCCTATTACTTTTCACATTGTATTTCAGATCCTCCACCTAGCCAAGTAGGTCTCAAAAGGTTCGGATCTTTTTTTTCTTCTTCCTCTTTCCCCTCGTCTTCTGCTATCCCGGATTGGAAAATCCTGGCAATATTTTTTTTAAGGGAATCCATCTGACTAAGAAGTCTCTTTTTGAATTCCCTCGAATTTGTCAGGTATACTACGAAGAATGGCATGGATTGGTAGGAAATACCATTCCGGCACAATATGAGGCAGGGTGGACATCGGATTAGCAGGAATTGTTGCCCCTGATTCTCTGCCTGAATTGCCACTTTCATTCGATCCCGACGAAACACTTAAAATTAAACAAATCGCGCAAGTTTTTCGACAATGTTGGAAAAGTTTGGTACAAATGAGCCGACACGTACAGGTCTTAGTTCAGTCGCATCTCAAGCGCCTAACTCGAGATCTTCATTTGCTCACTCTCAAAAGCGCCAAATGCACCCTCCTTACCATTAGTGAAGAACAAAGAGGAATTCATCCCCAAAAAAGTAGATTCACAAAAAAGGGATTCCCGTCGGTCGTAAAGTGACGGTTCGAACTCGCACTCGGTAATAAGACTTTAACATGGATTCTTTCCCATCGACTGGATCTTTCACAGGGACCAGGGCCCTGTGATATTAGTAGCCAAGTTGCACAGGTTGGCCCATAAGAACTTCCTTAACGATTCTTTGGGTTACTTTTCCCGATTGGTTCTGTGTCAGGTGAGTGGCGGAACTTCTGCCTGTCAGGCAGAGCTTTGCCAAGGTTCAATCTGAAGGTCGGTACCTATAAGGAGTGAGAGGCTTGAGATCGGGACAGATCTGGTAGAAGGCCGTCTTCAAACCTTTACCAGATCTGTACCAAAACCTTTTACCAGATTGTAAAGATGATCCGGGCTGTGCCTTATAAATTCCTTCGGCACAAAATAAGAAACGATCTCTCCAACGCATAAATGGTTGGGAGTTCACGTTCTCATCATCTTTGGTAAAATCAAGTCCACCACGGAGACAGAGAAAGAAAGAGATTCAGTCTGATCCTAACAATAATACAGATATAAAAAGACTCAATCTTGAATTATCCCTCGTCTTATCTGGGCTGCATAACCTAATATTGATCACATGTCTTTCAATCATGAATTCAAGCAATTTTCTAGCTATTTCAAATTGTGTACCTTTTTTATTCTTGATATCACCTTCCTTACTTGAAAGAGCCCACCTCGAATACTAAAGAAAGGAGTGGCATGACAGGCAGCCAAAGGATGAGAAGGCAGGGGACAAAGAAAGTGAAATAAAAAATCATATACCTTGGAATCTAAGCCTCACTACCCTCTTAGAGCGTTACAAGGAATTTTGGGCCTAATGACAAGAGTTTAAAGTATGGGCCCTTTGAACGTTTGTTCAAAAGTTGTCCGATTAAGAAATCTCAAACGTCGATCGCTTCATTCAATATTTTCTTTTTTAGAGGGGACATTTTCGCATTTAAATTATGTCTTAGATCTACGATTACCTTATCCCGTTCATCTAGAAAAGTTGGTTCTCGGATTTTTTCTTTCTCCCATACGCCTTTGCCCTCTTTCACCAAAGAGGAAAGAAGAATCTTCCAAGCGGACAGAGACCTAAATTTCCATTAGATTCATTAGATATAGGGCTTTTTTCGCTTGTTCGTCAAGCTTTCGAGCAGCTCTTTCCTTTCAACTGCCGCCTAATCTTCCAACATGCTCAAGAACCGAGAGCCGTCCATTCATTGGTTAAGCATTTACCGAGACAAAAATCTGATCACAATCTCTCAAACTTCTTCTTGACAACCAAGTAAGTACCAGTTCTTTACAACCTCAAATCTTTAAAAGAAGAAAAGATCACCGACTGCTACTAAGAACCTAACAGAACTTTAAAATCGGGTATCCCGACGAAAGGATATTCATTCCTGCTCGAAATGTTCTTCGCTCGGTAAAGTAGTTGGATGAGCCCAAAAGAAAAGGGCAAGGACTAGTGCCAAAAGGTAGCATTCTTCCTTAAGGCGGTCCCCGTTCTAGGACTATTCAAACCTAGAACACTAGCTCGCAGGTAATACTCACGGACGGGATTATATCGTAAAATATAGAAGGTCTTTTTTCTTATATGCGAACCAGACCCTATGCGGCGGATACGATCCTACGTTGATTGGCTTAAACAAATAACGCATTCGTCAAGCCTCTGGAGTTGAATGGTCTTCTTTCTTATCTTATGCTGCTGTCCCTGTTGAATGATCGAGTAGCTTCGACTTCACCTTTTATCTAAATTGGGTTCGTGTTCAGTCTATCGTTGTTCAAGATCGATAAGAATGCTTTCAAGCCAAACTAGTACTGGTTGTTGCACTAGGAGCCGTTGCAACAGGCGCTAAAGCATGGTTGATAACAACTCGCTGCCGGTCATTGAGATGCCCGCTTAACGGGGATTCCTTCGCTCGCTTCGCTCCCTATTTTTCCTTACTAATCCAGTTGGCTCCCTTTTGATTGCGTAATCCACGAGCTTGACATGTCGGATTCAGTTTACTTTATTGACACATTTGATAGGTAGGGTTTAAGGGGCTTGGACTTCCGGTTTGAGGCAAGAACAAGAAAATTTTCTTGCCAGGATTGCTCACTCTCGGAGGGATCTTTTGTTTAGACACAGTCGACTCCATACACTGGATAGAGCGCCTTGACGGGATAGTTGGACATTAAAAGACTTACCCCAGCAAGGCTGTCCAGAGATCAAATTCTTTGGTACATCTCGCCTATTACCAAGGGTTTGATTTTATACTTATTACCACGATCTGCATAATACCTAAGAATGAAAATTCCATCAAATCGGGATTTGGCAGGTTTTGAAGGGGAAAGGCTGTTCTTTTAGGGTAGATCTTGGTTCTGGAAGAAGCGGGTTCCGGCCCCTCCGCATCAAGATAAAGGGTGCGGTCATATTCCAAGCGGTTTTGGAGATATGGAGCATCGCATCTGGGATAAGGCTACCATCCTGCGGGTCGTTGGTGCTGTCATAGCTACACTAGGAATGGTCTGTCCTTATCGCATTCCTCATTAGATGAGTCATGCTCTTTTAGCCGCAGCTTTAAGAAGAAACTCATTCACTTTGAGTAGTGTAATCATAGAGGATAAGGTTACAGGATTGGTAATGTACTCTTCATGGGTACCGGAGATCGTCTCCTGCATAAAAAAAAAAGAGAATGCAAAATTAGGAACGAATCCAAGACTTGGACCTGAAGGAGATGAAAGACCGGTACAACCGTCCCTAGGTTTGAAAGCAAGTCTGAAAAGGAGAGGTCATCCAAGTCTGAATGAGATAGGAATAGGAGAGCCGCCGAGTCCTCGTGTACCCTTAAGTGCAATTCCTTAATGATAAAAAGGGTCCTTTCCCTATCTACGTTGCTTTCTGCGCGGAATCGTAACCCTCCTAATGTAATGAGGAACGTTCTTTTGTCAGATGTATGTAACATGGGGCAGTTGCCTGATACCATGATGCAAATCTTTTTATGTGAATATACATATACTCTGTTCAGAATCTGAATTTCATCATATTCTCTGATTTTAATGTCATTAGGAAATTAAATATATTTGTATTATGGGAATAGATCTGATCCCAATTCGGATTACCTATTTCAATTGTTGTGCTTTCTCGACAGCAGCTCCGTCCTAGCGTAGGCGATTGAAGTCAAGCCTCTGCCTCTATCGCTTGCGGCGATAAATCGAAGATGCCTGTGCATCCGTTCTATTCAAGTCAGAGAGCATTTCATTCAACTTCTTTGTTTTGATGAGATGAAAGGCACTTCAACCGCTATAGAGTGACGACCTTAGCCACTTCTTCTTCGATGATAATGCCTTGACTATCTTTCCCCTCTTTATTTTTTTTTCATTCCAAGTCAAGTAAAGAGTGAGTCCCATGCGTCAGTTTGATGAAGAAGGACAATTTTCAATCCGCAGAAAAGCTTACCGATCATTACTATATTGTCAATTACATTACCAATAGTAGCTTTGTAGACAGGAAGCGAAGGGAATGAGCTCGGCAGCTTCTCCTCCACGCTTATTTTTTTCCGTGCCCGTTCCGCATGCGCGGGCTTTGCCCCAGCTACCGCTATCCTTGGGAAACTAAAAGAGCTACCGAAGGAAAGGGATGCAGTCTCTCCATTGGCCTTTGGAGAGGAGAAGGCAGAAAAGAAGACGTCCTTCGCACAAGTTACCAAAGTCTCCTCGGGTGGCCTCAGACACCGGATTTCACAGTTCACGGGACTGAGAGACCGGGAAGTGTATTCGCTTTCGGGGATCCCACTCCCTCTGAACCCATTGAGATGACCCAAGAATTTCGCTATTTCGATTTTGCTAGTCCTTGGGAACAGCGTAGCGACGGATAATTCAGGGGACCCAGACTTGAGATCTCTTCCCGGAGGTTTTTTTCGTATCAAGAGTGTGTTGGGGAGGCCAGGGAAAACAGATTGGATCGAGAGGCGATGCCTATGCCTCTTCTTTATCGATAGAATTCCCATCATTTACAGTCTTTGGCGAAGGAGACACTCGCTCGCCTAAGAAAAGGTACCCGTAAGGGTTGAAAGCTAACCCCGTGATGACGAATAAGCAACCCAGCCCGCGTCTTCATTTCATAGACTTTTTTTTAAGGGAAGATGGAAAGTGTAAGGTAATAGAGGGATCTATTTTTAGAAAATCCCACGGACAAATAAAGAGTCAGGGAATCCTAAGTAAGCTCGAGTAAGCGATATCAATACCTTCTACTGATCATGGAAGCTAGTGTGGCCAATGCGTCAGCAAACTGATTCTTCGTCCTCAACAGATAATTTAAGGTAAATGGTTTGCAAGCCGTTAGATTGGCACTTATATGATCAAAATAAATTATATGATCAAATTCAATTATATGATGAATTAATAGATAAAAGTAACCCTTTTGTGTTATCGGATCTGAGAGGTGGTTACTTAACCAACTAATAATGGTAATCAACTTCATCAAATTGGCTATGTCTGGATATTTATGGATCCAAAATTCATTAGGAAACAGACCCGACACCGGGAAGTTGGAATTCACACTACTATCATCAGTGAATAAATTCCTGTAAAAGTCCACGGCCATGTGTTGCAGCCGATCTGGATCAGTGTGCCATACCCCATCTTCCGTTTTCTGTTGAGTTCTATCCTGTAGAGGTACTCAATTTGGATCAATATGGAACCTCTCAACAGCTTTCGTTCCTTTATGAGGTCCTTTTGGGATAGGTAGGCCCAAGCCTTTCCCCTCCCCCACCGGGATTTTTCTTTCCTTATCTACGTGCGCACTGCGTCATTACCCAACCTTACCTTGACCTTCTGACCTAAAGGTCTTTTATTACTATTACTGGCTTAGGGTAGGAAACGGGAGGGGTTCTAATCTAGCCTCTTCAAGAAAGAAAAGGGACGAAGTCCAGAAGGGCTAGAATTAGCTTCTCTTCCAAGGAAACCTCCCGATCCTTTTGGCGTCCTTCAAAGAATTTTTCTCTAATTATTTTATTAAATTCCCATTCATCGTTGGGATAAAGAGATTTCATTTTGGCTATGGTCCCATTCCGAGTTATTGGCTACCGGTCTTACGGTCAGGTCTAAAGCTCTAAGAGGGCTTTAGACAAGGATTGAAACAATCATGCTAGAACTCCTGGAAGCTGATCTTCGAGTGAATGAAATTCATATCGCCTTGAAAAAAGATTAGCTCCTTCGGACCCTTACTTTACTTTACCACAGGTAGATCTCAATGAAGCTGAGAGTTGAAGAAGATGCCATTAAGAAAATGCACCCGACAGTGCAGCCTCTCTTTAGAGGAACCCAAAGCGCCAAAGCCTTCGGAGTATCTTTTTGATAGGCGCCTCTATCTGTATGGGGAATTCGCAGCTGATAGATCCCGCCCTGTGTCCTCCTCCTTTCCCCGCCGCCTTCCGAGAAGATAGGCCGGTCAAACAAAAAGAACGCGCAACAGACTCTCCGCTCCTAGTCACTAAGTAGTGCTATTCGGGGAAACACAGATTCAGATACTACTCTTTGCGATATATGTTTAAACTAGCCTTCGGGTGGAAAAAGATTTGCACTTCAACTCAAAAGAATTCCATGGAAGAGATTCCGACAGATTCCTTTCCAATCTCGCTTCCCTTATTTGAATTTGAAATGGAAAATGTAAACGAAGTCTTGAAAAAAGGTACTTGCTTCGAATAAGCACTTTTTGCTCTGTGGATTCTAGCTGAGGAGATTCTAACCTTTCATAACCTTCTCCCTTCCACTCAACGCCTGGTATGAACCTGTTTGTCCTACCAGGAAAGCCTGGGGACCAAACCACCATAGGTCAACTACAGATCTCTCTTCGGCGGGTTAGAGTAAGGAGAAAGAACCAGATTCTCTGTTTCGGTGGGTGATTCCACGGCTGACTCCTATTCCGGATATATGCTTTCAGTTTGACCCTCGAAAAAAAAGGGAGGCCCCTGAAGAAAGAGGAGAAACTCCCCCAATGCCTAACCTCCCACCCATGTCTAAACTCCTGCGCACAAGTAATAATTGTCCGAGCAGGATAAAATACCTCTGCATTATCCGGAGAGAAGACCACATTATTTCTCCGCCTCTACCATAGTGTGAGCTGGGAGCAGCTCCGAAAAGTGAAGCCTACTTAAAAATTTGTTAATTCGCTTTCAACAACACCACAAAAAAGTAAGCCCTCCAATGCTTCACATGGATTCCCTGTTTCTTTCTGAGTCGAAGGGGGCAGGGGTTGGATGGCCTATTCTTTCTTTGAGACCAATTTGACGGACCTTCGCTCGCAGGGTCGTACGTAATAGTGAACTCTTTACAAAAGAGAAAGTGAGGCCGGTCTCCACTTCTTCTATTGCTGACTCCCAATCTTCTGTGTCAACAACTGCACCATCACCATCACCCACTTCAGAATCTTTACCCCATACGTATTCGTTCGGTAGCGGATCTATTACAAGAGCAATTTGGATCGTCTCTAACTGGTTTAGAATATGTGGTTGAAAGATCTCTCTATAAAGCAATTAAAGGGAAATCGATACCAACCCATCAAGATTTAGTAAAGGGACCTAACTTACTAGAGGCTTATGAATCCTTTTTGGGCGTCTCGCCCGAATGAATTAGTTGGTACTAGAAATGTTAGAAAAAGTGAACGAAAAGAGTAATAAGAAGTGAAAAGGATAGAGACTAATGAAGATCCAGGGTCTGTGCTTTCAAAAAGATAAAGATGCAAGGGGTAAAGAGAAAGTGTTTTGAACTACCAACTTGACATAAGGATTCTAGCTCGCCCACTTAGAGCAGATGGAGATTCTCGAACGGGGGCGGCGGGCGGCAAGAGCAGCGGACAAGTGCTTGGTAGGCCAACAGCCCAGTGAACCGGACGGGGCACTCGACGAAAGGGGGGCACACTGAGCAAGTACGAGAAATTGGCCCCGCTCGCTGCGGAACGTCAAGTTTCAATAAGGGCCACTTTTTTATTGCAGCCAAAGCAAGAATGCCACGAATGGTGTTTAGCAACCTAGGGCCGACTGGGCGTGGCTGTTGTGTAACAGTGTGCCGTGTTTTTTCCGGCCCCACGTTCAGCCTGGATTCCATGGAAGGGATCCAATTACTCCCTGGCCATTGGCCATATGGTACTACAACTCTCCCGGCCCTGTGTGCGCTGCTTGTCTTACTGTCAAAAAATCGATTACCATACAAAAGAAATAAACTAAGAGATAAGAGGAGATGCGGCCCCCTCCTACATATTTAATACTTTCACCTAGGAAGAAACTGAGAAGACTCAAACTTGATCAACCATTAACGAGTAATCCCAATGTGGGTGGATTTGGTCAGGGGGATACGGAAATAGTACTTCAAGACCCATTACGCGTGCAAGGCCTTTTGTTCTTTTTTGCATCTGTTATTTTAGCACAAATTTTTTTGGTTCTTAAAAAGAAACAGTTTGAAAAGGTTCAATTGTCCGAAATGAATGCGTTATGACCCGTGGCCGCCTGCCTGGTGGGGGCGGCTCCTCCGTTGTGGGTAAACGGGAAACCCGACTCTACGAACCCGAGGAAAGGCTGCACAGCAGTAGTAAGGTTAAGTCTGTTTATGAGTGGCTTCTTGAAGAGCCCGTGGTAACTTCGATAAGAGGGGTTTCGGTAGTTCCTTTCCAGCATAGATAAACGAAAAAGGCGACTGGTCCTCCCGATTTATTTGGCCCCTTTGGAGGAGGCAGTCGCCGGCCAGTTGGGAAACGATAAAAGTCAAGTAAAGATCTAGAAGATTCATTCCGGAAACTAAGAAAAAAAAAAGTTTTTGAAGATTGTAAAGTGGCTGTAACTCGGCGAGTCACTTACTCATGAGATCCAGCCTTGCCCCCCATACTCACCTCAAGCTGCTTTCTTTTTCTTCTTTCTACTTTTTTCTAGGGGCCTAACCTCATATCCCTGCTCGAAGAGATGGGCATCTGTGCTCCAGAGCTCCAGGTGTCATCACCCTGCAAAGAGGGTTGATGAGCCGGAACCTGAAATAGTTTCCAATGAACCACTACCCACACCAGAAAGATTGCCTGGGGCTGATGCTTACAGCAATGTGGCCTACTTGTATACTAGTTTTCTATGGGGCTACCCAGAATCTATATGGGCTTAGGCCTGCCCAAATGATGTTCAGCGGTCTCTACCCAAGTAGCTGTGGCCCCCACACTCAAACACTCAAAGAAGAAGAGTGAAAACTCAAATCCCACTCCTTGAAACTCTTAACTCAAAACACAAACTCAACAAGGAGGAATCCAAAGCCAGCTAAGAGAATATCCTCCGCTCTTGTAGCTGCTGGAGCTAGTTGCTTCTTTGGAGCATTTCCTCGTCGTTGCGTCTTTGGGGGTTTATTGAACTAAGGGAGCTACGAGGACGAATATGTTGTTGTCGTTCTTTTATCATTCTTTCCTCACTCCCGCTTTGGTCGGAATTCCTACGTGCTCCTCCTTGCCGACCACTACTTCAGAATCCAAGAATCACCTTTAGATGTGGATGTTGTCTTGCAATTGGGTCGTTGCGATTACGGGTTGGATGTCTAATTGTCCAGGCGGTAATGATAGTATCTTGTACCTGAACCGGTGGCTATTATTCGAATGAGAGCGAGGAGGATAAAAATTTGCTTTTGTTTTAGGTGACGCCAGAGGGAAAAGACGAAGAAGAGTGGCGTGCGATGTGGGCCAAAAGAAAAGGGGTTGGATTGAGCTAGAGGCCAGAGTGGGCTCAGCGGTCAGCCTCCATTCGAATTACGTTAGGGGGTCTTTCCCTTTTGCCAGATCTAGAGAGATACTACGAGTCCTCCGTCCCGATCTTCTGAGGAAAGATTATTACCAGAATAAGGCTATAAAGGAAGCTTGTAGCCTTGATGCTCTCTTAAAAGAATTAGCTATTAAGGTGCAAAAAGCTAGGTATGAGGATTTCATAAGAGAGAGGGGCCGAGCGAGGGAAAGATACTGAGCTGAGGCAGCAAGCTAGCCTATCGATCTAGTTGAAGTGCCAAACCTTCCCGTCGATGTGGTATCTTGGGGAAGATCAGCCTGTTATCCCTAGAGTAACTTTTATCCGTTGAGCGACGAAGTTCAATTTGAGTACCCCCTAAAGAGAGCTGTTTCTAGGTGGGTCGCTTCACGCAAGACATTGCTTAGGACCAACGGCAAAGCGAGCCCTTGATCCCCGCTCGACCGAAAGTAGAGGTTTGAGGGAGGCCAAGCTATAGCTATGAAAGTAAGAAAGTTGGAAAGAAAGAACATTCTGGTCTGACTTGACTCTGGTTCGGTTTCACAAACACTCTTCAACGGAGGCTTCTTCAAAGGCTAGCTCCAATTCCGTCTATGCTGGCCTAGTTGGAACGATTTCTTTCTCTGCCGACTTTGAACCTACTTTCAGAGGGGACATACTTCACGGGGGTGTAATCGAGGTTGATAAAGTGAGGTTTATAAAGTATAGAATAGGCAGCTAATTCATCCGGGGTTCCATCGTCGTTGGCGCTTTGGGTTCCTCTAAAGAGAGGCTGCACTGTCGGGTGCATTTTCTGCTGCTGAGTCGTCGGACTTATCCACCAAGGGATTCGTGGAATTTCTGTGGATTGCGTTGGGGGAAATCTACCAAAGCTGGTACGGCTCGATCGACAAAAAAAAGAAGATTAGCCCCCCTAGAACCTGGCAAAGTAACTATCAAAGAATTCCCGAAAAATTATCAACCGCGATTCAACCCCGTCAACCCCCTTTGCCATAGACCTATTGATTGCAATAGCTCTTTAACTTTTTATTGAATAGAAAGGGGCATATGCTACTAAAGCCCTATTTGAGCATTTGTGGGCTAGTTGAGACTTGTCCTACTTGTTGGCTACGTTCAGCAGCTACAGAGCAATCTTTCGAGTTCGGATTTTTTGACTGATGGCTTATCTTGCCAAGAGGGCATTGAAACAAAGAGTTGGGTTGAAAAGGATGGTGTTTGGCCCGGGATCCCATTAGACCAACCTCGTGAAGTTCGAATTGCTTCCTCATTGTCCTCACAAGAACAGGCTCAATTGACTATATTATAAAAACTATAAAGACGTGTTTGCTTGGTCTTATGAGGACATGCCAGGAATTGATCCATAACGAGAACTAACTTTCATTCTGTAAGCGCCGGACCGCTGACGAATAATAGGTACCCCCACCCCAGGCAGAGTTAGTGAGCCGTGTAATAGGCGACCATTTCGCGCGGTTCGGGGGGCACTTTAGTCAGCCGCCGGCGCCCGACTGCGGCTTGACCCCTATCCAATGGAGAAAATGCCTGTTAAGGCTGCACATGGTCCATCTAGTTCCACTCCCAGTTCATCTGCTCCAGTTACTGCCTCTGTTTCTACCAGTCTAAAACACGGTCACTCTGCCATATAAACCATGCCAGCTCATTTCACAACGACTGCCGCTCACTTTGCAAAAGACAGAGCAACTGAGCACTCAACCTCTCTTCTGAATTAATGTAAAAAGTAAATTAAGTAAGAAAAGCCTTTTCCCTTCGGAAGAAGCGCTGTTGTCTTTTATAGTTTATTCTTCGATATTCTGTTGGTGTTCAGTGTTCCCGGTACAAGATCGAAAAGAATTCGGAATCCAATGAAAAACAACGATTACTTAGGATCAGCTTGCGAATTTGTGGCACCGTAGTCGAATCATTACCAATGGCACGCTGTACGCCTAAGTGCGAAAAGAACTAGCCCGGACCGGAAAAGAAGCAAGCCTGTATAAAGGTTTAGGTCCAATCATTTTCCTCAATTGAAATCGGGCATAACCATGGGGGATAGGACATAACTCCCGTTGTTTAAGGGTCAAAGGTTCGAATAGACGCTAGGGACCTGCGGATAGGTAGGGCGCGGAGCGCTCCTCTCCTTTCAGTCGAGTGGCTATCGCTCCTTCTAAAGAACCCGGCGGAAATGCCCATTTTTTGCTCTATACGAACTGGGGGGTTCATGGACGGTTCCGGTTCATCTCTGACTTTCTGCTTCGTGTATGCATCTATTATTTCCATAAAGACCTCTTCTTCTATGAACATATCAATCTCATGTGCTGGGATCTGTCTTCCTGCAGCGCTTCTTGAATCTCAATCTCTGGCTTAGGCAGTTGATCGGATCAGATAGCTCTTCGGGCAACCAACCGCACATCAAATTCCGATCAAGAACTTGGAGGGATGGCTGAGTGGCTTAAGGCATTGGTTTGCTAAATCGACATACAATCTTCTTGTTATCCAATCAATCAAGCACTGACATTGAGAAAAGAGTGGCTGCTTCTCTTTCGCTCTCGGATCTAATTCTCTGTTTAGTGACTCGATCTCTCTTTCTTTCGAAGAGGCTTTTCAATCTAAAAATCATCTGAACTAGCTGATCCGGGACTAGGCCAAGGGATTTATTCTATCCTCGTAGACGGTTTTAAAGAAAGATAGAACCAGAGAATCGTTACCAAATCGAGGCAAACTCTGAATACTAGATATGACCTCAAAATAAGAGGGGTCAAGGTCGGCCAGTGAGACGATGGGGGATAAACTTCATCGTCGAGAGGGAAACAGCCCGGATCACCAGCTAAGGCCCCTAAATGACCGCTCAGTGATAAAGGAAGTGTGAGTGCCAAGACAACCAGGAGGTTAGCCTAGAAGCAGCCACCCTCTTTTTATGGAGGTTCTTCCTTCTAATGACCGGCATATCTATGATTCTTTTCTCCCAGATGAAGCAGCAGGCATCGGTCCGTAGAACCTATAAAAAAGAGATGGTTGTGGCGCGAAGTACTCTTGTGCACCTACGTCACTCGGCTCGTGCGCAACCCCGTCCCGTTATGTTATGGAAGAATTGAACTTTTTTATTGCTGGGCTGGTTATTCAGAGCCAGCAATTGGCTGCCGGATTGAAGCCCGCAACTAGAAGAAGTTCGGGGGTCACTATGGCGTGGCTGAATGTAGAGCAGTCTGCCCCTACAACGTTTGATCAGTATATTCTTTATAACTTCGGAAGACTCAATGTCAATTGGAAAAATCCCCTCTCCATTACTTTTCGTCTTTTTTCACTGCTCCACCGAAAATTCCCTCTGCCCCTACCGTACTCCAGCTTCACAGTTTCCAACGCCTGTCCAGGGTTGAGCCCTGGGATTTGACAGAGGACTTAAAAAGCCACCTACAGACGCTTTACGCCCAATCATTCCAGATAACGCTTGCATCCTCTGTCTTGAGACTGCCTGTTGAACGTCCGATGGCGCCTTGCTCCGACCTGAGCTATGCAACAACGAGATCCCCCTTGATCCTTGCCGAAAATAGTTACGGTTGTGGAAATCGGGGAAAGTCGGGAACCGTCGGTTACCTTTTGAATCAAAGTAGCGACAAGCCGATGCCGCCCGTTTTCATTTCATGGAAGTCCCCGGCGGAGAAAAGGGTTGTAGGTGATGGCGCGTTTTGCTTCTTATCTGGGGGGAAGCCCTTAAATCGTTTCTTTTGGGTCGTGCGTGGCAGCTAGTATAGATGAATAAGGGCGGGCGGCCGCTTGAACGGGACCTATTCTCTTAATAGACGGCAAAGCTTAATAGGAAAGGGGCCGAGCTGACTGATGAGTGCCTTTTTAGCCTTTTTCTAAAAACTGAAAAACTAAAGGCTCTCATTGGTTCCAGTAATGGCATAAACGTCCCGGAGAGATCAGATCTGGATCTAACCAGTAACCTTGCATTCAAGCTGAATAAAGTTTGTCTAACTCCTTACATGCTTTTACACACGCATTCCTCTCCTTTCAGTCGAGTTACTTCGTTCCTGCAGTTATGAGTGAAAGTGGAAATCCCCACAAGAGATAAGAAGAATGAGAAAGATTAGGAATCGATCAAGATCTTTTCACTAACTGACTGGACTGGCAAAACCCAATACGTTCTCACTCGCAGCTACTAATTTTAAGTAACGGAGGTTGATTTCCCTTCCTTTAGCTACTCAGATGTTTTAGTTCGCTAAGTTGGCAAAGTAAAAAGAAAAGAGCTATTCACCAAACTCCGCTATAGTACAATTATAAAGATCTTGAGGAATGTATTTATACAAATATGATTTAGCGCTTATAAGATTTTTTCCTATCAATATTTTAATTAAGTTTGGAGTCTCCTTAAATATAGTATTTTCATCTAATTTAATAGTTAAATCTTCTATTTTAATCTGTAACATCTCTAATTCTAATTGTAATTCTATATCCGATAGTTCAAGTAACACTTATTCCAACAACACTCTTATGGATATCGCTGGAAGACTTGCAACAATTCAGAAAGAAATAAGTTAGGTACGAAGTCACTCGAGCAAAGCGAGAGGGCGGTGCTCCACGAAATCCGCCCGGACTACGTAAAAGTCCTCCAATCAGAAATAGACCACACCCCAGAGGCCGAGCTTTCAGCTAAACTCGGGATGATGTGTCTTAGAGAACTTACTAGATTTAATCTCCCCGATTTTTAAAAAAAGGGGAGCCCTTGTCATGGTAATAATGGATACATTGGTTCAATCGTCATTGGCACACTTCCTTTATATTAAGAAGAATATGAAAGGGTACGAAAATGAAGAAAATATACCTGATCTTATGCCATTCCATCCTAATTATATTCGATTTTTCTTTCTTGATAGTTTAATAGCCAATAAAGAATCTGTCACGCTGAGTTCTTTCAAACTTTATGACTTTTCGCCAAGTACTACTTATATGTGTATGGATAGACTTATGCTAAGTGTTAATAATATTATAGAAAATGAGATTTTAAGACAATTAGTATATTTCAATTTTAAAAAACTCCAAGTAGTAGGTGACCCGTTAGAAAGAATATTAGAATTTGTTCAAACTAAAGCATAGTTCCGAAGGCGTCCCATAGCCCTACCACTAAAAAAGGCTTCTCCGCTGGGGCGGTAAAGAGGAGTCAAGTTCCGTCAAGCCTAAGAGAGATGATAGAGAGCCTCATCTCAATATGTGTGTGGTGTGCTCGAGCGAGTCATGAATAGAACAGGTTCAAAATCACGATCAATTCCTTTTTCAAATCCTGCTGCAGCTGCACGAGCCCTTCCCGCATGCCATAAATGACCTACGAATAGGAAGAATCCGAGGCTCTTACTGCCTGAAAAACCTCTTTTCTCCACCTTTGGTAGACTACGAGTTTGGTTCATTCCGGTTTGAAACCTTGAGTTTTCTCTTCCTCATGGTAGACTCCTCCATTCTTAGTTGATTGGGCTTCGTTTATTCACTTTTTTCTTTATAGAAAATAGAAGCAAGACTGAGCATTCCAGAGGGATAGAAGACTACGAGACTTCAAACAAATTCTTCCTCTGATCCAGGTAGCCCGACTGTAGATCCAACTTCGAGAAGTATCTCGCGCTTCGGGCGAAGAAGTCTTACGCTTTTCTCATTCCAAGAAAGGGCTAACACTATAAGGACTGATCTCCTACCGCTTAGTTAAAAGGGCCCATTTTTTTTTATTCTATTCATGAATTAGTCCAATAGAGTTCACTGCATTTATAAATATATATATATTTATAATAATATAGTATATCATTCGTGTCTCTGTTACAACACGGCGAAACGAAATAGTTCGAATGAAATCCAATGATAAAAAAAAAAGAATATAAGAATTTTGAGGCTGTACAGCGAATTTTCCTCAAAAAGCCTACAAAGGGAACGTTGTTTCCCGGTAACCGGCTGTATCGGCCCGGTAACCGTCGTCACCGTCGGTTCCCGCAACCAAGCATTTCTTTTTAATTATGTCTTTCTTTGAATTCAGGCCCAGCCCGCCCGTCTGCTGCTAGGTTCGGGAATGGCGCCAGGCGAGGGCGCCGCTATGCCCCTTAATGAATCGAATGATCCTCCTTGGTTCGACTTCCTAATGAGAATTGAGGTCCTTGCGCGGGCATCTCATCCCTAAGACTTGCTTGCTCTGGATAGAGTGCCCCGTTCTATTTGGGGAATGTTCTAAAGCCTCTATTATACTAGTTATCCTTCCTTCTTTTTTTGTTATGGGTAAGAAAAAGAAGTACACCCGGGCACATGTCAACCCCGAGGTCTGGTTTTTTGTGTATCATGCTGTTGGGAAATCTGCACAGATAGGATTGCATACTTGGTCACCCGATGCTATGGAGGGTCCCACTCCAGTATCCGCTTCGATTCATGCAGCTACTATGGTAAATCGACTCGATTGGCCGGATATCAATACCTTCTACTGATCATGGAAGCTAGTGTGGCCAATGCGTCAGCAAACTGATTCTTCGTCCTCAATATTCCATTGATAGAAGATATCCAAATTGATATTTAAAGTTTCACAAGTAAGGTAGACTAAAAACTTTAAACTTTGATCCGCGTAGCCGATCGCTAAAGGTTGCTTCTCACTCTCTTACTAATAGTCATCCCGATGGAGAACGATTCTCTGGTTCTATCCGTTACTTAAAATTAGTAGCTGCGAGTGAGAACGTATTGGGTTTTGCCAGTCCAGTCAGTTAGTGAAAAGATCTTGATCGAGGAACACACTATGGATTTCGTCGATTTCCGCCATTACGTTCCCCAAACGCGTATCAGGAATATCAGCTGAGGGTTGATGGAGCATTATCCTAGTGTGAGTCAATGCCAGCGTTTATGAAAATAGATAAGAAGCGGGATTGTGGAGCTGTGAAGCGGCAAAGCCGACTATAAATACACCCCACTTGCACTTTTAGCTTAGGTTTCTTAGTTAGGAATGACCACGGGAGGGGTTTTCCACTCAATCCCTATTTATTTGGTTTACAAAAAGATAACCCTTGGTAAAGGTAAAGGAGATTGCTCTTGTTTGAAAAAGAGTCGTGGAGAAGAAAGAAGTCTGTCGACCTCGTACCTCTCGCTTCGCTCGAGCATCTTCGCTAACTCTTTCTCTCGAAAAAAGTCTGACGCTCGCTCCGTTTTATAAAGGACTAAGTTAGGAGAGGGTTCTACACTTTGATGAGCACAGCGCAGTTCACGTTACAGCTACTATCTTGTCTGTGACTACAATACGAGATATAGCGTGCCAAGCGAACCACTTATGGAAGAACTAAGTCATTGAAAGACTTTCCCTCCGTCCCCAACTTGGGTGGGGCTTAGGCTTGGCTATCAGATAAGAATTCGTGGATTGGTTCGGAAGACTTGAGCAGTAGGTTTCGACTTGGCACCCGGATCTCAGCATCCGAAGGAATTGCTGCCAACTGAGTGAGTACATCATACGAAAGAGCTGGAAACGACTGCTACCTTTTTTCGATTGCTTTCATTCCTTTTTTGTGTTATACCGTTTGTGCCCTACGACGAGTCGGCAATTGACTCCCTTTAGAGTTGGTTTAATACTAATACTAAAAAGGGCGCCATCCAAATTGCTCTTGTAATAGATCCGCTACCGAACGAATACGTTTATTTTTTAAATGATTCATGTCCGCCAACTATTAGAATATACTTTATCCGAGCAGCTAAGCTAGGGATATGGGCTTGGAAAATAGGAGTGGTAAACTCGGCTTACAAAACAAATTCTAATATTCTTTCTAACGGGTCACCTACTACTTGGAGTTTTTTAAAATTGAAATATACTAATTGTCTTACACCTTAAGGAACCCCCCCTCTCTTCTTCTCTTCATGTATGTGGGTTGTCTGCCCCGTCCCGAATAGACGAAAAGGAAGAAGAAAAAGGGCGCGCCTTATGCTGCAAGAAAGCCAGTTTCATTTCTTTTCGCTGGGAGTTGTCCTCCAGCGGATCCGATTTCCATAATCTATGAAATATTTACTCATGGGTGGAGCAAGCTCTTCTATTCTGGTTTATGGTTTCTCTTGGCTATATGGTTCGTCCTCTTTTGATATAAAGCAAAAAGGATAAGCCGGAGCTGGAAACCTTTTCGACAGACCAGACTGATTGATTGAAGCATGCGTCTTTGCTAACAGAGTCGGGACTATCTGATTGATAATGTACTATATGTTTCGGAAGAAAGGCAGGTGCACTTCTGAGAGAAGCTCTCGTGGAATAAGAATTCTAAAATTAGGAAGTCCATAAAGGCAGGCAGATAAAAGACATAATCCTCGTATGCGGACACTAGCCCGATTATGAAATCCTCAACCCCGCGCTTTACTTTAACTATCTTTCTTTTTCCATGCCTTCTCCACTAATTTAATTGGAGATATAAGGGCAAAGATAATCCTTTCAAAAAGATGAGAGCAAGCTTGGGCAAAAGCAAGCAGCAAAGAGCAAGGGAGCGCCATGTGAATTGACTTCCTTAGGTGTCAAATGTGATGTTGTACCTGGTCGTTTAAATCAGATCTCTATTTTTGTACAACGAGAAGGAGTTTACTATGGTCAGTGCAGTGAGATTTGTGGAACTAATCATGCCTGAAGTCTTTTCTGATCCTGCTTAGCTTGCTGCAAGAGGCTACCTTAGGACTGCAGCAATTGGCGCGCGCGGCTGGATGGCTTGGGCCCTAAATCAGCTCACTTTGCGGCTGCAGCAGTGGACACAATTTAGAATTGGCAAGTTCATGACTACGACCTAAAGTCCGAAAAGCATATAAGCGATTAAGGGCTGTTCACCTGAGGCATAGAAGATACTGATTTCCAGGCCAGGTAGGCTCCCACGTCACCCCCTGATGAAGGATGAAGGGGGATCTGTGAAAGCCATGGCAGATACCTGTGGACCAACCTCTTTCTGCTACCCGATTATTTCCCGCAGCATTAGCAGGAGAAAGAGCAGTAGGAGAAGAAGATGCCATAGAATCTGCTGCATCGAATGCCATGTTTTCATGAAATGAATCAATAACGGCGTTGACCTTCCCGACATACTATATGAAGAACGAATTCGAATTTCAGACAATTTTTTTATAAACGTTGAACTTGAGCAGAACGAAATGACGTCTATAATAAATCGACTTCCTAAGAAAGAGCTTAAAGACATAATTATGGAGGACTCTATTAGAAAGCCACTAAACGAGTTCAGCGCGGAGCAGCAAGCACGATTAAGGGATCTTGCTATTAACCACTTTTCGTTCAAAAACGAAATCATAGCCAAAATGAAATCTCTCTCATCAGATGCATAGATCAAACTCTGTTTTTCCTTATACCATTGAAGAGCTTCATCATAAAAATGGAATTTCTTATACTTGCGCTTCCTCTGGGGGAACTTCCTTTTTTGAGGTAGTTTATCGGCCTGACTGAAAGAAGTTAGGTTCTTTTTCTTTGGTGCTGTTAAGGCTTTACTTGGCCTATTGGCCATGAGGTGAACAACGAAGAAAGACATCATACGGATCAGGTGAGCGATGAGCAAGCACATCTTAACTTAACAGTATGAACTTACCAAGGTGATTCAGAACCACATTATGATTATGGACTGGTTTTCAGGCCGGTAAATAGAAGATTAAAAAAGGCTCGGGTGGGAATTCCGGATCGAAGAAGAGGCAGATCAAAATATGGTGCGGAAAAACCCAAATCGATATGAATGGAAGATGCCTCTGGAACTTTTTTTCTCGGGCAGAAGAGGGAGAAAGAGTAATGTAGGCAGCGACCATTCAATAAATTTATTGGTTGACCGACCTTTTAGGGTAAAATGTAAAATACTGAAGAGTAGCTAAATGAAAGGCAGCGATCTCAATCGATCTTTTCTAGAATTCCTTATCACGCCACGCACGGAGATCTTTCTAGATAAGAGGGCTCCCCCCTTTAACAGACCTGCACTTTATGAGAAAGAAGTCGTCTTGGTATTGGATCCGCTCTTCTGTTAGCATGAAGATGAATGAGATTCTATTCATTTTCTTTATTCTTAAGAGAAACCCCCACCTTTCTTAAGGTCACCAAGCTCTCTCGAACGAGGAGTTCTCTTGTCCCTTTTTTTTTCTTCACACAGGTGGGACAAAATCCTAGGCTTTTGATCTCAGTGCGAAAAAGCAAAATGGCACTTCCACTTTGCTTTCCTAGACAAAGATTTGTCAGTGACGCAACTGACTGCTCCAGGCAATAATGTAAAAAAGAAGAAATCAGCGAGAAAAGTTCTTCCGGTTGAAGTCCTCCTATTCTCCGCTATTTCAGAGCATTAGTTTATTCAAAAGGAACTATATTCCAACCCAGTACTCCCTCATACCTCTATAGTTGTAGTACGGTTTGGTTTGGTGGTCCAGCCTTTGCTGAAGCTACTCGATCAGCAAAGAACACCGATGTATCGTACTCCCTTCGACCAGGTCATCATAAGATAATACTGAAAAATCTTTCCGAAGTGAGAGAAGGAGGGAAGGCGGGCTTAATATAATAGCGCGCAATGGCTTTCTCTGAGAGGGGCTCGTTTCTTCAAGTTCCGCCCAACCTAGACAAGGTGCTGTTCGCTTTCTCTCAGCCACAAGTGGCTTTTTTAGTGGTAGTGGTCGGAATTCCTACGTGCTCAGGGCTATCTTTCACGGCACGCATGCTTATTTAAGCTAATTTTCTGAGCGTTTCACACTAAGCTCTTCGATCCTGCCCTGCACCTCTCTAGGTTAGGAGTAGGTTTTGGCTTGTCCCTTTCTGTTTTATATTATAAGTAAGAAAGGGTTGGAACCCTATACAGAATACCGAGCTACCAAACAAGCCAACAAGCGAGTTCAAGTGAGCCCTGCCAATAGCAGAAAAAAAGGGAAGCCTATTCAATTGCATTTCTAGTTCTCCTTCCAGCCAGATGGAAGTTTGATTTTCCCAGAATGTATCCTCATTTTTGGCCTAATTCTTCTTCTGATGATCGATTCAACCTCTGATCAAAAAGATATACCTTGGTTCTATTTCATCTCTTCAACAAGTTTAGTAATGAGTATAACGGCCCTTCAACGAGATTCTTTTTCATCATGAAAAACGGGGAGGAGCTGCTCGGAGTCCAGTGGCTATACAGGAGTTTCGAGATGCGCTCACTTTCTGTCAATTACATGATTTGGGATTCGGACTGGATGTGACTAAGAAAGTTAGAAAGATCTGTGGCTGAGGACGATGTAAACAACCTAAGGGTTCCTCCAGAATGAAATCGGCTGCTTTTTCATGCATCTGCTCTTTGAGTAAACTCTGGGATTCCCACACTTCTTTGGGTGCTGTAGAACCGTGTGAGAAATGCACGAAGTTAACTCCTTATATCCTTTTATTATGAAATCCTATCCGATGCCTTGTGGTGTACCAGTCTGGCATAATAATTTGGAGGGACCGAATGAATGAAGGTGTAGAAAGAAATGAAATGCCACATCGTCAACCGGGCATGAATCAATGGGCACATTTCCTTTCTTCAAACCCAAGTTAGGCCCCTAGAAAAAAGTAGAAAGAAGAAAAAGAAAGCAGCTTGAGGTGAGTATGGGGGGCAAGGCTGGATCTCATGAGTAAGTGACTCGTCGTCAAGACAGATCGATCTTAAGAAGATCATTGCTTACTCCTCAGTAGCCCATATGAATCTGGTGACTATTGGTATGTTTAGTCGGGCGGCGGCCGTTAGGTCACCTATTTTGAGTTATGGACACACAAGGCCAAAACATGTGTCTCCACTCCGCCCCTCTCTCTTAAAGCTATGGCATCCCACAGAGTTTGCAATGCAAGCATTCTTTTTGGAGTTTGGAGAAAGTAGCTCAGTAGCAGACAACTCGCTAGCTCAGTAGCTTCAGTCTCTTATTCATTCGTATCAGAAGAAGGGTTGGGTTTGCGAAAACTAGACTTGCAGAATCAGGCACTTCTAGCTAAGTTAGGATGGGGCATTGTCGCCTCACCTGATGCGTTGTGGGTGCGGGTTCTACGCAGCAAATATCTACAAGATTATACTCTCTTACCTGATAGCTTGCCTACGCATAATGCCTCTTCACTTTGGCGAGGCATTGCTCGGATCGCTTGTTCTTTGAACAATTCTTTCCAAAAATTCATCTATCGGATTAAAGAGTCGTCAAAAAAAATTCATGGCTCATAGGGTTAGTAAGACTAAGTTATTAAGACCGCGGACCTGGAGGAGGTAGAATTCTGAATACGGGTACGAAGGGTCATCAAAAGCTAAAGCATTGTTTAGGTTTTGCAAACCGCAGGGGGTGTAGAGGCGGTAATCAAGTAGCAATTCACTTTAAAACCTCTTCTTTATCGCGGGCCCTAAAGACGATCCTTTTTATAGGCGTTGGAGGCGTTTAATTATTATTAACAATTAGTATTAGTAAGATAGGTTGTCTTGGTTCCGTAACATGGATCATTTCAAACCTGGCTTTTCATGAATATTTAACCCCATCCACTTTGGGAATTCCAACAATTTGTTTAGTTGATACAATTTGTGACCCCGATCTAGCAGATATTTCGATTTCTGCCAACGATGGCAATAGAGCTACAACCGAAGTTGTCGTGACGCTTTGGTTACGAAGGTTACGGGGGTCTGGGTTTATGGATGAATTCAGTCACCGCCTTCATTCCTTTTTATAGAACATACATATCAATATTTATGGATTATGCCTTTTGTTCTACTTCCATTGCCTATGTTAATAGGAGGGGGCCTCTTGCTTTTTTGATGGTGTTCCATGGCGATTGTGGTTTGGGCTTTCTTGTTGGTTGTTGTGGCGGTGGAGAAATGAGCTAATTTTTACGGGACGTGGAGCTCCCTTTAATCCAAGGTTCCCGATTTTGAAATTTTGTAACACAAAAGGGTTACTTTTATCTATTAATTCATCATATAATTGAATTTGATCATATAATTTATTTTGATCATATAAGTGCCAATCTAACGGCTTGCAAACCATTGGAAGATTGAGTTTCAACGGGAGAATACTTAAGTCAAAATTACATACTGCAAATAAATTGTATTCTAAATAACCCTTTCCTTTCTCTTTCACTACTGCTTTCTTATCATCTGCAGAAATGGACTCAATATAGATCACATGTCTTTCAATCATGAACTCAAGCAATTTTCTAGCTATTTCAAATTGTGTACCTTTTTTATTCTTGATATCACCTTCCTTACTACTATCAACTCGACTACTTGTTGCTTTACTACTTATCATTTTATTCTTATTGATTATATTTGCCTGTGTTAGAACAGTTCTATCTAGCAGTCCCAACAATGTAGAGACCCTCACAACCGAGGACTCTTGAATACTGTGGAACGCCACCCCTAGGACATATATAATGATAGCTTCCAGCGTATATTCACCAAACTCCAGGGTCTTCCAAAATCTTCCCACCCCAGGGACCAATTCTTTACTCGGTCTGTCTTTCGATTGTCTGTATATCCAAATCGAATTTGAGTTCGACAACAGCATCAGTGAATCCCTAAGTTCCCTGGAGAGCTAACAGCAGCTGATGAAATGGAAAGTGAAGAGCATATTCCTGCGAACCTTTGCAGTAGAGACCTTTTTCTGTCGTTAAAAACGCCCTACCTAGTTACTTTCTTACCTTGCTTACGTCCCTATGGGATAGAATTGACAAGATTACCGCTACTCCTTGCTTGAAGGCATTCGCCAAGAGAGATGGTGAAGTGGGCTTCTTTCACGGCCGAATCATAGAAGAGAAGGGCGATGTTATACTCGGCTTCTGCTCTAGTGGTTGAACGCTTCTCCCTTTCATTGGCTTTCACCGGCCTGAACTGTCATAGTCTGAACTCTTTTACCTCGTCAACTCGTCAACCTATCTCTCGTCCGGCGCAGGTTAAAATTGAGCCATAAGTATGCTTTGTTTAAGAGCCATAAGTAGAGAGTTGGCTTTCTCCCGGATCATGGTGAAGGTAAGGTAACACTGTGATTCTTGCTCAAAAAACAGACCGAACGTGTTCGAGTTATTGGCTCGTCCGACCCGAAAGCATTCATGAGTCGCTCGTTCAACTGTCCCTCGGAGACACGGTCGAAAAGTACCATGCATGGTTGCCCCCCGTCCTTTCTTTCTCTCGGTCCCACCCAGCAAGATAGGTTCTTTCCCACCTGGGTGGGGGAATCCGAAAAGACAATGGCCGATTCAGGTTAACAAAGGAATTCGTAAGCCCGCAGCGACCGAAGCAGTATTGGCCTCCTATCTTGTAAGGAAAGGCCGAAAAAAAAGCAACGCTATGGATACCATGACCGATCACCATCGATAAAGAAGAATCTTTCTAAATTACTTCGGGTCAGCGGGGCCTTCAAGTATCCGAAAGACACCAGAGTTGTCAATACAGCGACACTGGTCCTCCTGATTTATTTGGCCCCTTTGGAGGAGGCAGTCGCCGGCCAGTTGGGAAACGATAAAAGTCAAGTAAAGATCTAGAAGATTCATTCCGGATGATCCAAGGGTAGTTCTTGATGTTCTTTTATCAAAAGGCTGTTCTAGACTCCCTCATACCTCTATAGTTGTAGTACGGTTTGGTTTGGTGGTCCAGCCTTTGCTGAAGCTACTCGATCAACAAAGAAGAGAGTAAGAGGCGTATTATCCGATATTCTATTCTTATTGATTATATTTGCCTGTGTTAGAACAGTTATATCTAGCAGTCCCAACAATGTAGAGACCCTCACAACCGAGGACTCTTGAATACTGTGGAACGCCACCCCTAGGACATATATAATGATAGTTTCAGCTTGAACTAAGAAACAAGAAGTTGTTCTCAGTGAAAAGGAGTCAGACTTCCCGCATATAGCAGAAAAATCAATAGAATCAGAAGTAGATGGACCAGAATCGGATGTGGGAGAATATCTCATTCTAAGGAAAGAGCTCTATCTTATTTTAGTAATATGTCAAGTCAGAGTTCATTCTGACCTGCGTTGCCATTGTCCCCCAGCCGAAAAAATGAATTAGTTTACAAAAGGTCTGTTTTGGCAGAGAAGGAGGCCCAAAATGATGAATCCTTGGATCAAAAGGAGACTAAGCAAGAAATCCTCACGCCCAATACCCTCACCTGCTTGTCCTGTAGCAGTACTTTGCGCAATCCCAGGTCCAAAAGCTCGCTATTTCCCCAAATCTTTTTTTTTAGTGCAAAATTAGGAGCTAGGCCATCTTACATTTGGCGTAGTCTTCTGTATGGAAGGGAGACTTTGGAAAAAATAAAACAGAACGGCCAATATTGATTTTTTTTTGTTGATTTGAACTCCTCCTAATCGATTTTTTGATTTTGTTAATATTTTCTTAATTGAAGAGTTTTGTTTTAAGTCTTTCGAATCGATTTTTTTATTTTCTTAATATTACATATTCTCTAAAATATCTTATAGAAAGATAAAGAGACCTACCCAAAGCGAACTTCAGCTACGAAGGCAGGAGGAGATAGACAATGTAATGTAGATAAGCACCTAGACCAAGAGAGAGAAAGAAAGCAACTTCTCATTATATGGAATGGGTGCATAAGGATGTTATGTTCCGCTTGGAATACAATCATAAAATTGAAAGTACCAGATATTCCTAAAGGCATACCATCCGAAATCGAATCTTCTTTATTTATTTGAAAATGCAATTTTTCAAATTGCATTTAATATTTTTTTAAGAAATTGAATGAATATTTTGTTAAGAAAAAAGAAAACGAAGAGTCTAAGATTAATAGAATCGAAAAGAACTGTCTTTTCTGTATCCTTTCCCCGGGTGAGCTTCTCCCCATTATGTCTGGTAATAGAATAGGGCGGCTTGCTCTGACCAAGACTCCACTTTTTGCTCTGTCCATGGAGCGTATGAATTTCCTGGAATGTAGATAGACCAAAAGAGGGAATGAAGAGATAGGAATAGGAATTATAGTACCATTGGAAGAAGAGGCACCCATCCCCAATGCATGGCATGCATCATCAGAAGTGGCACACAAAATATTCTCATCACTGAGGCCATACAAATTGAACATTCCAGAAGCTTCTAAAGACCGGTGCCTAGGTACGGCAGTTGAAGTTGCTCTTGCTATAATTCAAGGGCCATCAGCAGAAATGTCTCGAGGTGTACTTTCAGGATTCATACCAAATCTACCATAGAGCGAGTTCATTAGAATCTTATAAATAAAGCTCATAGGCTCATCACCTCTTTTCTTAGATAGTATGATTCAGCATGCAAATTTTGTTGTTTTTTTGGTTGTTTAAATCTTGTTGCAAATCCAAAAGAATAATTAAAAAAAAGCAATGGATAAAGAATAAAAGCATTAAAAACCCAATATCCATTGCTTTTTTTAATTATTATTCTTTTGGATTTGCAACTTTCTAAGCTTTAAACAACAGAAGAAAACAACAAAGTTTACATGCTAAATCATACTATCCTAACCCTGAGCTCTCTGACCTCTGTGATGATGAGATAGCTTATGCGGCTTTCTCAAGCAACTCATCATTCCATTTCTTATGGATCCACAAGAATCAAGAATACCTTTGTGTGCATAGATCAAATAAGCATACTACCTGAAACAGGGCATGCAATTAAGACACTGGAGGATAGATCAAGATAAAACAACTAGAGAAACAGGGCAATTAATTAAGACACTGGAGGATGCCTGCTTTAACGTAGTGGTTGCCAGTAGCCCTCAATAAGCAGGCAGTGACCTAATTTATAGGAGGGTAGTATGATTTAGCATGCAAACTTGTTGTTTTCTTTTGTTATTTAAAGCTTAGATAGTTGCAAATCCAAAAGAATAATAATAATAAAAAGCAATGGATATTTGATTTTTAATGCTTTTATTCTTAAAAAAAGAATAAAAGCATTAAAAACCAAATATCTATTGTTTTAGTCTCTCCTCCTTCTCCGTTCTTCAATAGAAGCCCCGAGCTCTCTGACCTCTGTGATGATGAGATAGCTTATGTGGCTTTCTCAAGCAACTCATCATTCCATTTCTTATGGATCCACAAGAATCAAGAATACCTTTGTGTGCATAGATCAAACAAGCATACTAGGACCTGAAACAGGGCATGCAATTAAGACACTGGAGGATACAGCATAGATCAAACAAGCAGAGAAACAGGACAATTAATTAAGACACTGGAGGATTTTTGTTTTAAGGTAGTGGTTGCCAGTATGGTTAGCAGCCCTCAATAAGCAGGCAATGACTTAATTTCTTGACAAGATATTAGTAATTTAACTTCAAATATGAAACAAAAATAAAGACTGAGGATACAGTATGCACCTAACTGCCATTGTCTTCCAATCTCATCACTTACAAATTTGATGGAAAAAGAAGAAAAAAAGCGTCATTGAAAGCTTTCTGTAAACTAATAAATAGAGAAGCAGAAAAGTGGAGCTAACTAACATGACGGCAAATGGTAAAGTAGGAGCAGGATAGAAAGGCTATATATAAGGACACCAACCAGACCAACACATTGCAATACATTGAATCAATTTGACTGTAAATATAGATCCAAAGAATTAAAGTTGTTAGCTATGCAATGAAGCACGTATTAACTAGCTACCCCCTTTCTCTTAATTAATTTGTGGTATGGAATTTTTTTGGGTCAATCAATTCTGTGAAAACACTCAAAATGTATGTATGAATATGACAAATAAAAAGATGATGCTGCAAGTACTACCAGGTAGCTATACCACCTTAATATTTGCATTGCTGTTAATTTTGTGTGGAGGAGAGGAGGACGTCCTCCAAGGCCAAGCATTGCGGTTGCCAAATATCCAGGGTATCCAATGGTTTTGAATACTATTAATAACTGAAAAATGATTGTTAAATTTTGAATAAGTCTCATGATTAGGGGAGTTTGTTTATAAAAATGAGAGTGATTTTAATAGAACTAAAATGGACTCCATAACCCGCAGCTTGCTCTTACCATAGATCGGGGATACACGTTAGATGTGGACCCTTACCAGTCAATCAAAAGCTACATGCACGAAATCCATGGCAAAGCATGGGCATGAGCATCTAACACGAATATTGGAGGTTGGAATTTGGAATATCTTTCACCTTGTATGGCTTTTTCGAAGTCAAAATCTTCTGTCAGCTTTATAATTAGATCTTGTCTCTTTTTCTTGAAGTAAGTGAAGTCAACTGCTTGGCTTCAAGTTTGTAACTCACAGGTCGTTTGCTTGCCTATATTTGCTTGCAAGAATTTGCTGCAAAGAATATGGCAATTGGCTGAATTTATTAAAGTTATAATTAAGCATACTTTCTTTGCTTGCTCTTTCAAACTCTAACAAATAGTATCTATTAAGTCTAGGTGTGAAGGTTCTTAGATCGTTACTTGGGGCATGCTAATTTGGACGTTACACATAAACAGAGAAGAATCCGAATTTCTGCTTTTGGAGTTGAAATAAACTGTAAATTCTCAGAAAATGAAATTCATAGTATTACAGTCTGTATACAAGACAGCAGATAATTAATTACAAAGCAGGTTCCTTGGATTGGAAACCATGAAAGCTGGGCAGAAGCTGGCGATATCTACATCCTAGTAACTTAAAGAGATAGCCGGGTAGCTAGCTAGGATGATCTTGGCTGTCACGTTTAGCTGTAGAAATGTCCTTTTTTTTTTTTTTTGATAATGATAATGAATAGAAATGTCCTTTAAGGAGCAAGATATTGTGTTGTCTGATGCTGAGCAGCTTTTCCTTCTCCACTGAAACTGTATGTCTTTTTTGTTTCCCAACCAGTATCCGGAGCTTTTGTCCGGACTAATATTCGGTCCGGGTCGCGCACCTAATTATTGTGGTGGGTGAGTCTTCTGACGGAGATTTTTCCGCATACACGAGGACTCGAACTTGATACCTCGGCAAGTCGGAGTCGAACCAATCCCACATTGATATAGCACAATGAATAGAATATATTCCATTAAAGGAATTTTAAAAACTAAAATAAGAGAAGGGAAATTATATGTCAATAATGAGGTGCTATGGTACTGAGCCATGAGCCATATATTTAGCCAGGGTTCATGCATCTATTATAAATAGGCTTCTGCTCTTATAATATTTTTCATCAGAATACCTGAGAAGAAGGGTGGCTCATCATGAAGACAAGAGTCTCGTTTGGTAGCCAAGAATGATTTGCCTGCTCCTGAAAAGCGGTCTCGAATACGTCTTCGAAACCTTATTTTGACGTACAGGCTTGTCATCTTGGCTATGTGACAAGCCCTTGTCTTTCATGTTAGGCCTTTCTCTTCTACGCCATTGATCGTTTTAGAATACCAGAAATTATCTGCTGATGATGAAGAGATACTATCATCCTATGAAGATAATAATGGAGAATTAAATTTGAGGAGCTTTTTAGATAAATCTTGTACTACCTCCGCCGTTTTCGATGTGTTTTTTTATGTCTATATTGAGCTTGGCTTGACGAAGGCTTTTTTTTTCTTTTCATGCAGGATATCCTCATTTCAAGCTTAAGCTTTCTCTTCATTGCCTGTAAGCTGTTTACATCTACTTGCAGATTAAAACTAGCATTCATCATTAATACCAGTGATTCGGAAGAGTGTGTTTTCCTTTGTTTTGCAGGCTGCAGATTAAAAGAAAAGGGTGCAGTGAAGGACTTTGCACTGGTTATACTAATTGGAAATTTATTCCCAGTAATCTGATGAACATAGCAGATGGATAGAGGCCATCAAGCAAGCTTGAAAAGATGTGCTGCAACCAGGATCTATGCTAGCCATAGTTGTTGCTAATCCATATGGCTATTCTAGCTAGATTTTTTACATTTTCTGTCAGCAACCTATCTTTTTTGATTGGTTTACATGTAAGGCCAACAATTTGCAATGGAAAAATACATCTACCAGAATCAATTTCCTTAATTTTCCAAATGAAACCAAAAGGATCATGCAGTTCGGTAAACAGATCATGAATGTCGTCAATACACGTATGAGAAGATTGCACTATTGAATGGTGGCTATCAGAAAACCTTACCTTAATTTGTTACATGCAAAGTAATCGACTATGAATACATACAAAGACAGTAGAGCCAAATAAAGTAAGGAATCCAGAATTCTGCCAACCATTTTGTACTTTGTAGGCACTAAAACGTATGGAAACATGTGTAATATGGAATCATAATTTTGTAAGTTTTTATTTCCAGAAATGCAAGATTGAAGTTATTAGAATCGTTTACGCAGCATTTGTATGGCAGTGCACATCGTCATGCTCAGAGGTAACAGCTAGCTTCTCTCTGCACATGAGTTGTTCTTTTGTTTGGGAATCAGGATGTTTTAGTTTCGCCATGTTCTTAAAAGTTTTGTAAGAGAAATTCGAATAGATGATTAAGTGTCTCTTGAGAATTGTTCTTGACTCGATTACTTGACCCTCTACTGGTTGGAGCCGAGAGAATTTTGTCTAATTGCATTGGATTTGGACGAATTCTTTGAACATGGATTTTCGCCAGCCTGTCAATAACTTTTAATGCTTTTGAACTGGAGATTATGCTTATTTCTAAAGTATGTGAAGACTAAATCTTGGATATGAAGGTCTGTAATAATCCAATCCGAGGCAACATATCAGCATGTATGTTTTGGTTGGTGAAAAAGGGTGTATGGAAATTGTGCTATTGGTAGTGATTCCACCTCATAAGGGTGACGCGTCCAGCCAGGATAATAACAAAATTATAGGGTATCAACAGCACTAATATCAATTGAAAACTGGAAGATTTATCAAAAATAAAGAAACAGCAATACTCAATTGGCCCGGAAGATGCATCTTTTCAGAAGTCAATCAATGATTCTCCTAATTCTTCAACACTGAAGAAGGCACTAACTTTAGTTTTCAGGAAGGCACGTGTATCTACTATCTATACATATGGCTTGGCTTGGTATAGGATTAGGAATATTGACCACAAGCAGTGAATACTACAGGAAAAGTGTAGGACATATAGGGACACGACACTTTATCCCTGTTGATCTTGCAGCTGAACCGGGGATTCTTAACTTTTTAACCCTTCCTTATCTTCATTCTAAAATGGGTTTCAACACAAGAAGGTGAGAGCATATATTCCATATTATGTGTGAAGTGCAGGGCTGGCAGAAATGGAATAGTTGGATAATGGTGCAAAGTCGGAGGATAGAATAGAACCAAATAATATGAAACCCAACTCTTATTGACCTTCATTCTCTCTGGTTAGCTATAAATATAGACATTCAGCAATGGTCTATTGGCAAACTCAAGTGACTTCAGAAATAGAGGAAAGGAGGTCTAACATGAAGTGAAGAGTACTGTTTGGTAGCCAAGGATGACTTGCCCAGGTCCTTCACCCCCAGCTGGTGTGGTTTCAGGTTCAAACCACATTACTTGGATTGGATTCCATGGGCAGTCATCTTTGGCTAACTTGACAGACTCTTCTGTCTCATGCTAGACCCTCTCCTTTTCTTCCTAAAAATGCCTCTCTTGGATTAACCACCGGTCACGACATTATAGTGAGATCAGGGTCTTGCATGAATGGGTTAAGTTAGAGTCTGTTTGACAGCCAAGATTGACTTGCCCACACCATCTCTGTCGTAGCATAAATGTCTTTATAGGTTCAAAACGACATGTAGTTTAGTCAGTAATAGAAATGTCATTCCTGGCTATTATGCTGACAGACTCTTCTCAATCATGCGAGTCTTTCTCCTCTGTTCTCATTGATACGTCGTCCTACTAGTTCATTAGTAACAAGAAAATAATATATCATTCAACAACAACTTAGTTATGTTTCAATCAACACTCTTCTTTTAAGTTGAGAATTCGAATTTATCGACTGCTTCTTCTAATGAGTAATTTGTAAATGCTTTCACTTGAAGAAGTTTTCTTCAACCTAAACTTTATATTTCACAAGAAAGAAAAATATATCATTGAGCCAATTCCTCGAAATAATTAGTAGAAGTAAAACATAAAATAGCAATATATATGGGGCCTCATTACAATAAATAAGCGGGATCACCTACAAAAGTAAGGGGATGAATTAACAAGAAAGCTTCTCCGTACAAGAGTATGGTCTACGGAAGTCCAGTTAAGCATGCTTGTTTCCATTAACAACCTATATCCCATTAACAATGTTGTTCTTTAAATACCAAAAAAAAAAAACAATGTTGTTCTTTTGGTGTGTGTGTATGTGCTTTTTTTTTAAAAAAACCCTCTTAAATCGAATAGAATATTAAACAATTTACATCGTATTAGAACTTCTATGTGCTACTCAATTGAATATAAGGTGAAGATGCATCACAAGTCTTGCTTTGCAATTTTTTTGGGAAGAAACAAAAAAATGGGTACTACTGGCGTCATTTTTGTCTCTTTTGATCTAGATTTCGAATTTCCTTTTCTTAAGAGAGATACTAGGACATAACACTCGCTCTAAATAGAAAATTATTATGTGACTTAATTCATTGGTTTTTAGGTTGTTTCTTTAACCATTATTATTACTACAATTTTCTTTTTATGCAAGTAATATAATATGATTGGCTTGGCATGAGTCTGCACAAAAAACTCGGGCAATAATTCATTTATACAATTTATTAACAGATATGATAATCAACGAGTGGTTATCTAAAATTACTATAATTTATAGTTTTTGGTATGACCCATCATTTTTAGAATTTTTTTATCAATTGGGTCTACATAATCGGATGAAATTAATAGCTTCCTTAAAAAAATTTATATGCCCTAACTATCCGTTTTTATATATGTCGGGTTGCTGGATCCAACCCAGTTTTTCTTCTCCAAAACCAGACAGAAAACGAAAGTCAAAAGACATTGTAAAAGGGAACCGAAAAGAAACAAAAGTGAAGCAGACCAAAACCCAACCCAAAATCCTATCTTAGCAGAAACAACACATCCAGACAAGGATGCACCTCACCCCCCAACTACTGTGCATTAAACTAAAACACACACAGCGAACCCATCCCTTGTAAGCCAATCCATTAACCCCTTTAAACAACATAATCATCATCATCACCACCATTTCTCCTCCACCATCATCTCTCTATAAAGCTTAGATCTTTTTGGTTTTCCCCAAATGATGGATGCTACTGTATCTTCTCTTTGTACAAGCCAAGCTCTCACG
The DNA here is from genome assembly GCA_028386065.3 of Turnera subulata. NCBI lineage: Eukaryota > Viridiplantae > Streptophyta > Magnoliopsida > Malpighiales > Passifloraceae > Turnera > Turnera subulata. The sequence continues at coordinate 84,531 of JAKUCV010000610.1, read as the reverse complement.
TCCCGTCCAGTCATGTTTTGCTCTGTTGGGTCTGTTTCAGCCCAGGGGTTGTCTTTAAAGACTCGAGCTTTTCCCAATTGTAACAAGAAAAGCCGAAGCTTGAGGATTGTGAAGGCATCTGTTGCTGTTGAGCAACAAACCCAGGAGGCTAAAGTTGCTCTTGTTAGAATTGGTACCAGAGGAAGGTACTGTATTTCGTTGTGTTCTACTTTTGTCGCCAAGAATTATATCCTGGTTTTGGCTTTTTTTTGTTAATGTGGCTCAATTTTGGTTTGATTATGTGATTCATTTATGTTTAAGTGGAAATGGTTTCGGGATTTGTTTTCCTTACTCTCATTGATTTGTTTGGTGGTCCAATTATGGCTCTCTTTGTCATGAAACTCCTCCGAGTCTGGTTGTCTAGATTTGATTGACTAAATTGTTTAGCTCTGACTTTTGTTGATCACTTCAATTGCTCATGTTAGATCAGTTACATTTGTCGTATTTCCTTCTTCTGTTGCAGCATCTTCTCGTGAAATGTGGTTTTCGTTTCAGTTTTGCTCTCTTCTATGCGAATTATACGTGATTTCCTTTTGCATCTATGTTATGGTTACTGTACAATGCACCTCACTCTTCGTGTGAAAACTATCGTTTAGATAGACGAGGTAAAATGGTCTCTGACAGCATTGGAAACAATGTATGACCAAAGTACTGGACTTGTTATACCATTTTGACATTGATGAATGCTAAACTATTACGTGTTATCATCTCTTGGTTTGGCCTTTTATTTTCATTTTTACCTGTATTCTTAGCCAAATTAGACTTCCTTATTTCTTCTGTTTATTGATGTTCTTCTCATTTGTGCGAGAAGTCCTCTGGCACTTGCTCAGGCTCATGAGACACGAGACAAACTCATGGCTTCACATCCAGAGCTAGCTGAAGAAGGAGCCATCCAAATTGTGATCATCAAGACAACAGGGGATAAAATATTATCTCAACCTCTTGCAGACATTGGTGGGAAGGGATTATTCACCAAGGAAATAGACGAGGCTCTGATAAATGGTGACATTGATATTGCAGTCCACTCAATGAAAGACGTTCCTACATATTTACCTGAGAAAACAATCCTCCCTTGCAATCTTCCACGTGAGGATGTTAGAGATGCATTTATTTGTCTGAATGCAAGTTCTTTAGCAGAACTTCCTGCCGGAAGTGTCATTGGCACTGCTTCTCTCAGGAGAAAGTCACAAATACTCCATAGATATCCATCACTCACCGTAAGGATCTTTTCCAACATGGTTCTTTACTATTGTTTGAGAGCTTGACTATCTAGAAGTAATTCAAACGCTTTTATGTGGATGGTTAACTGTTAAAATATACAGCATTCTCTCATCTAACATTGGATTAGACCCATTACATGCAACTGCTTGATATAGACATTAAGGTGTGAAAATCTTGTTGATAAACTGCATGGAGAATTTGTTGTAAGTGCTCTCTGTGCTTAAATTTATATATTCATGACATCCAAAAATAATACCGAGCATGTTGAAAGGTGAAAATTGGAGTTGGTTTAGATTAAATCATGCGTTTCAATGTCTAACTTTTGTTGCTGACCAGGTTGAAATTGTAAATTGTCTATCTATTTCATTCTTTGTACCTTGTAAACAGTGAAGCCTTTTTGACCATTGGCTTGAACACTGGATATCAAATGTTACCATCACTGATAATATGAACGGCTGGAATCTTCTCATGAGCTTTGGCACTTAAAATCTGCTCTTAGGCAATCACGCTCAAGCTACTGAAAGGAATAGACCTTACATTTGAGGCTCATAAAAAATAAGTTATGAAAGAACTAACAACTTATGAAGAGATTGCAGTGCATCGCTTTGTCTCCAGAATCTTTTTGTTTCTTGTCATTGATGTTTTGCATTAATTTGGCTATGCAGGTGCAGGATAATTTTCGAGGGAATGTTCAGACACGGTTGAGAAAACTGAGTGAGGGGGTGGTCCAAGCAACACTTTTGGCATTAGCTGGACTCAAACGTTTGAACATGACAGAAAATGTGACTTCCATTCTCCCAATTGACGACATGCTTCCTGCAGTTGCTCAAGGCGCAATTGGAATTGCTTGTCGGACCAATGATGATAAAATGGTGTGTTACTCTCTGTCTGGCTAAATCCTAGACTTACATACAGTGGTAGTTTACCTGAGAGTGTCTATATCCTATTTTGTGCCCCAGACTGTAGTAATAGGGAACCTATCACATAGTCGATATGTTTGGTAGAGATTATGGTTAACCAGTCAGGTAAAAGTAACCTCGTTTTATCTTAGTGTAGGTAGAGGTGTTTTTGGTTCTTTCCCTTGTTTCCGTACATGCACATTGTCAAAATCCTTAGTTTGCATGCCCTTTTTATGAAAATCCTTTGCAGTCTACTGTAAATAGCTTATTGAAGTATGGTTTCTATTTTGCGAAAATCCTTCGCAGCCTACTGCAAACAGCTTATGGAAGTCTGATTCCATGAAGCTTTGGTTTAAGCAAGATAGGTTACTCTGTGGCAGTGGCTAAGCCTGGATGATGATTGCTAGATAGAGATCTTGTTTCTTCTCCACCAATATAATGGGTTTAAAAATATCAAAGGTGAACCAAAGATACGCAGGTATAGTTCACCTAATTCACATGGAGGTGATAGTCGGGACTGATAGGTCTGTGTAAGTGCAAATGGGGAGAGGATTGCTGCTGAAGTTGAGAGTTAATGGGCTTTATTGGGGTTTACCATGTGGATAAGATTGTTGGTCTCCAATTGGGTTTACTGCTTGGCTAATTTAGAGGTTTTGCTTATAACTGGAACTCTACAGTGGAATCATTGCTTGTACCTTTATTCTGCACTTGAATTATGTATAGTTAACATTGAGGTTTATTTGCCAGCTTATTAAGTATCCTTGTCGATGCTAGTGGATCCAGTTATTAAATCGGTCCATGCTGGGGTCCAGAATTCTAAACTCTTCCTGTAGAGTTGAACATTTTGTTTCAGCACTTTCGAGATTGTTTATTTCCCTTTTATCTTTGTTGCCTATTGCAGGCTAGTTACTTGGCCTCATTGAACCATGAAGAAACAAGGCTAGCAGTTTCATGCGAGAGGGCGTTTCTTCAAACCTTAGATGGGTCTTGCCGTACTCCTATTGCTGGTTATGCTAGTAAAGACGAGAACGGTGACTGCATATTCAGAGGCCTAGTGGCCTCCCCTGACGGAACCCGCGGTATGATTTTCTTTTATAAAGAAAAGTAAAAGAAATACTTGTCCTTCTGCTCAAACACTGATGTTTCTTCCCTTGTTCTTTTGTGTGTTCCAGTACTTGAGACATCTAGAAAAGGTCCATACACTTTTGATGATATGGTTATGATGGGAAAGGACGCAGGCAAGGAACTTCTTTCAAAAGCAGGCCCTGGATTCTTTGACAGTTGAGGAATTTAATGATAGAGTGAATGAAGAATCGAATTAAGCCATAGACGCATTATTATGCTTGAAATTTTTAGGCCTAGTGCATGAGGATCATCTCCATTCATTCTGTTGAGCGTTGTGGTTCTGTTGTAACATTTTAGGATAAATATTTGTTTGATTTACTGTAAAGTAGGAGAGGAGCGAATGTCGTTGTTTCTAACATCGGACGGTTAGATTAGATTTGTCTATTGTCTGAACGAGTGAATAGCCATATTTTTGGTAACCTCTCTTGTAAAATTGTGTGGGTATGGGAACACATGCGGCTGAAATTAGCTAATGATCGTTCACACGAATAAAGATGCTGAGGAGTGTTCAAGAAAAAGAAAAAGAAACAAGCTGCTGCAAGTGCACCATTAGCTAATGCTGTGGGAAACTGTCAAATACCCAACTCCTCCTATCAGTTCCATTCCCCATGTGAAATGAATTTAATCTCTTAGAATAGTTTTGACACTTACCCAAAAATATTGTTGTTAGTTAATGTGTAAATGACAAAAATATCTTAATAGTATAATTAACTACTAATATATATAAATGGCAAATATATTCCAAGAGATTGAATTCATTTCATGCATAGATTCAATACCAAATGTCATCCTCCAATGTTCTCCTATGGTGTTAGTGTTACCAATATCATTCTTTAAAACACAGATCAATCATCCTCCAATGTTCTCATATGGTATTAGTGTTACCAATATCATTCTTTAAAACACATCCTTTACACGGCAACTTTGAATCTTCATTTTCTAATTCTCCTGGTCCCTCACATTAGCCATATAGAAATGGGGAGGGTGAGAAAAGAAAGGATACTTTAGTGAAAAAAATTTTGGTTTATACGAATAACAACTTCCGTTGTAGTCTAGTTGGTTAGGATACTCGGCTCTCACCCGAGAGACCCGGGTTCAAGTCCCGGCAACGGAATTATAATTTTTCATTTCACTCGTTTGCTCATTCTCCAAGGATGTAGGTATACTTTTTGCGTGCTGATTCTGTGTTGCAGAAATTGAATTGTTTTTGTGTGGGCAGTGAACATGAAAAATTTTTATATTACTTCTTCCAAGTGAGATTTGATTTCAACATTTAATCTTTTACGGGGAGACATAAAAAGTTATGCTAATTTAAAAAGAATAATTGTTGTAAATGGTGATTATAACCCCTAACGATGATGATAGCTAGGAAGGCACAAATTAGTTAACAAAGCCATTTTTTTTAGTATGCTGCAGCAGGCAGTTTCCTATTGGGCAAGAAATGCCTAACTAGCTGCAGAGCTTTCCTGGGTTTAAAAGTTGGAACTTGATGACCTGCACCTCTAACTGTCACAAATGTAAGCCCATCGTATTCTATTGTCCATCCTGCAACCTACAATACCCCAGTTATAAATTTTAAATCACTACAAATGAGAAGTGAATTATTTAGTTTAACTAGTAACAAAACGAGAGAGACAGAGCTACCTGGTCTTTACTGTACCAGGGAGACCAATCCTGAGTTACGTTCAATCCTAGCTTGTTTAATGTGTATCTAGTTGCGGTCACTGGAATTCTCCCATCTGTGTCTCCACTGCAATGAACATAAACAATAAACACACATCAAATATTGTTTTTCCCCTGAAATAATAACTCAAAAGGTAATACAAGAATTTACCTATAGACCCATATGCGAAGACCTGCAGCTACCAGCTTTCTAACTGTGGGAAGAATTGATGCTGGTGCATCATTCCAGGATTGGATAGTATCACTGCACACAAAAGCTCAAAGTAAACTCATAGTGAGATACACACGCAACTGAAAATTTTCTGGACTAGAGAACTATGATCAAGGTTAATTGGCAAGCACATTTCCTCGTTAGTGATTTTCATATTTTGTAAGGGACAAATTAGTGCAATCAGGGAGACTCTAATTATACCTGCAGTGAGTCCATGGATATGACATTTTGGTTACATTAGCATGCAGTGCTTCTTGAACGTCCGGCCTGTTCAGGTAAATCTCCGTGTAGTCTGACAAACAAGGATCATAGCCTGCTGCAGGTTTCCTATGCAATCCTCCCTGTGATCAGGGAAAAAAAAATGAATGAAGAATCATCTATCTTGAACAGAATAAACGCAAAGTCAAGAAATAGCTATATTTCCAAGTAAATGCAATTAACTGTGTTGAGAGAAGTACTTACGAATTTGGAGAACAACTGAGGAGCGATTCCTTGAATCCCTGGAAATTTTCTGCTACTGCTGCTGAAGTTACTATTCACACATCTGGGGCTGTACAAGCTGTACATGTCAATAATGCGGTAAACACTATAGTACTTGTCCATGGCATTGTCACATTCATCGGATAGATGACTCTCACTAAAGTTGCATTTTCTCTTAATTTCTCTATATAATCCGTCCGATATCACTGCATGATCCCACGCATAATCGATCATCCCCTTTTGGTCCGTTTCATCATCCAACAAGGCATTGCCAATCTGCAACATTTGGGGGTATTAATGCTTGACATTAGCCAGACAAATTAAGACATTAATGGTTCATTTTAATTTCATGAAGTCAAGACTTATATTTTAATGAGACAAAAGGTTAGTGACCATGAGGCTAATCATTCTTGAAAACTCACCATAAAACCTTTCAATTTTATGTAATCATTCTTGGGAGCTTTCTTGTTGCTGTCATATATTGTCTCCGCAAGCTGTGGAACATAGTGGCCTACAAGAAAAAGGTACTTGTAAGAAGCTTAATTACATGATATTCCATGAAAGAAAAAACTTTAGCTTTGAGTGTGCTGCTGCGAAATTTTACCGGCATAGCTTTCTCCGGAAATGTAGAAATCATGTGACTTGAATTGTGGGAATCTTCGAAACCAATTCACAAGAAAGGAGTATGAATCTTGAGCTGATTATGTAAAGTGACATAGAGAAATCTAAGTGATCAAATTCAATTATAAACAAAAAAGGAAATCCTTGAAGGTATATTAGCACTAATTACCTGTAATTGAGTCACCAAGTTCATGGATGTCACTGGTGGTGTTCGTATAAGAAAATCCAACTCCAACAGGAGATTCAACAAAAAGCAAATTTGCCGCTGGTAGAAAACGAAAAAGAGTACAGATAATTGGTAAATGTTGATTATAATATAATCCATAAGCACATCAGCGTACAAAGATATATATCCATCCATGCGAATAAAAGTTTTGACTTACCCTTATTCCATGTGTGACGGTTAAATTTTAGCTCTGGTTTGCCTTTTTGAGTGAAAAATGGTCCTAATTCCTCTGCTTCTCCATAGCCAATAGATGAGCATCCAGGACCTGAGATTGAAACCTTTGAAGGATGCCATCCATAAAAAAAAAAAACAAAGATTTTTTTTTTACAACATGCTAATGTGTTGAATGTATAGGAGCAAACCCAATAATAGTTTTTGTCAATTTTTTTTTTTTAACTTACTTTTCCCTCACCTCAAGGCTTGTAAGTGTTTGTTGTGGGGAGATATACAAATCTAGTGGGGGTTACATTCAAACACTGGCAGAAAAAATGGACACTACATTCAACTTGTTACTCATTCAAGTTGCAACTACCATAAAGCCAAATGGACCGTAACATTATGATACTTCACGTTCATTTCACGAGTAACATAAGATTATACTCGGTTAAAAAGACACTATTGGTACTTCACATCAACCTGCATAGATTGGTCCCATATGGAAGGCGACCGGACACCAGCACATTCATCAAAATTGTTGGCTAGCTAGGTTACTCGTAGCAACCGGGCTCTTTGTTTCTGCCCAACAACTACTGCAAGTAAACCAATGAAAACAAAATGGAATTTCGGTTTTGGAACTTGGCTTTTTGTGGTGTAATTTTACCCTTCTTCCTCCCGTAATAAATCCACAACACCACACAAACTAGAGTGGTCCTTTTCAGCAGCGTATTATTGGCCAATATGATTTTGTCTCACATATGGTCTCTCCAATTGTATATGATTTGGACTTTGACGTCAGAAATCAAGAATTGTATATGGCCTTTCAAAGTGGGTATATGAATATCATACTTTAGTTGAATTTCAACTGAAGCACCATGTGGTGTATATCTGTCTTGAGGGGTACATGTCTTTGTTACGCTCCATAATGTGACATACAAGTCCAGAGATGATGATATATTTCAATCTAGCTACTTGTATTTTGTTCATGAGGATAATGATTCTGTTATTGAACGTAATCGTAACCACACAAGGAATCTTGCATTATAATACCATATTTGACAGCCCTTTTCAAAGATGAGGTAGTTACGCCTACAGCCTACATATTCTGCATTTTTTATAAGCTCATGCAAACAATCAAGGAGGATGGTGGGTACTATTAGATCCTAATTATAGCTTTCCCTTGATGGCTTCTCACATGGTTCGATTAAAACTAAAAACGAACTAAAAGCTGGTTTCATGACTAGAACTACATTGCACAATAATCTTTGCAAGAACAGTAACGGGAGGACTAAACGAACCTAACAACCCTAGCAAGTATCTCATGACATATAGCTAGGTCCTTAGAACTCCAATAAAGCTTGAAGCAAACTTAATTTAGTTGACCTGAAAAAGGTGAACATAATTATTCAAATTCGTAATAATTTTTGCTTACTAAACAAGTCTAACGTTAACTCCAAGTTCAACTATAAGCTTGGGTTGGACTTTGCTAGATTTGTAGCATTACTTACGTAGTAATTTGTTTGAAATTTTTTAGGAAAACCAGAAATGGTATTAATTTATTAATCGTGTTTAGGAAATAGAGGGAGAAAAGAATATATATAGACGGTTAGATATGATATTGTTTCCTTAACTAGTATATGGGCCAAGGATAATGGGAGAGGGGCTTAATTTGAGAACAATCCCATTATTACCTTTTTTTGTTAGATGATGATTATCTGCCTAATGGTTCTATTATCTGTGAAAAAACTCAGAAAACGACAAGTAAAGATGGCCATCATTAAGAGTGGCTCTGCCTCTGTAAGAAGGGCTCTATCCTGTCAGGTTTAAGTACTCTGGCCTTTCAACCAGATCTACAAGACAATGAAGATAGTTGTCTTTTGCCAAGTTAGAGACACACCAATCCAAACTGTGATTATTACTTGTAATATATTGAGACTGCAGGCCAAACCATATAGAGGAGGTTTAGATGAGGCAAAGCTGGGGCGAGTATCAATGCAACAGGAAACGAGTATACCGGAGAATTTAGAGTAGAACATGACCAATTCACACAATATGACTTACAAAAGAACAGAATAGAAATTTAATTACCTCCATTGAGCCAGAGGAGAAGAGGCTTTTCCTCAGGGTCATCAATGGCTTCAAAAAACCAATAGAACAATGCTCTTCCATGGCTGGCATTGACCGTCACATACCCTGCATATTGCTTGAACTTCACTTCAGGCTGGCCGGGAAGTCTAACAACTCTATCTGCTTCTTGTTGAGCCAAAACATCATGAGGCAGCTCAAACCCTGATGTATTTAAGCTAAAGATGAACAAGAGAAGCAGAGCAGAAATCTTCCAAGAAAGTGTGAAAAAACTCATTGTTCTTTGGAGGTAAGGAATATAATTAAACTCCAATATAAAATATAAACTCTAGAAGAGAACTAGCTAAGACCTAAGCAAAGAAACTTTGAGAACCCAGAGGCCTCAATGCTTTATATATACTGGTTGTGTTACACTTTGTATCTGGTTAGATGTGTACAAATATGAGCCAGATACATTCCTTGTATAAAGTTTTAGTTCCTAAATAGAATAGAGAGAGTCCTAACAGGGAAGAAACTGTCTTATCTTTCTATTCCCTTTGTTTTGTGTTTCACTTTGTATTATACAGTGGTTTGTGCCGAATAAGGGATTCTAAGACAGATAAGAATCATATGTTATCTTGCTGTTAATGTGAATAAAATATTCTTTAGACCTTCCTATGTCAGTATTTGGAAATATCTGATTTGGAAGCATATATATATATATATATATTTTTGATGCTAATTAAATATATCTGATTTGGAAGCATAAATATACACACAAAAATTAAATATATCAATTATGGGTGTGCAAGATTTGGTCCAGTTGGCAAGGTCGGTATATGTGATATTTTTGTTGCTTGTATTGATCATAAAGGATACCTATTTTAGTCAATTGCTTTGCATTGAAACTTTGACTGTACCCTTCACTCCATGCACCAGTTTTGTGCACTACTTGCCTTATAGTTCCAGTCATGATCTGTAACATCCCCTAAAATGATATCCAGAATAAGCATAGAATGTCAATCATTAAATTGCCTTTGGGGAAATGTTGACCAAATATAATCAACAACTTGGGAATATATGGAAGGAATAATTATCCAAAACCATCCAGCTAGCTAATGGGAGTTACCAAACTTAAATATTGCTTTTTTTTTTTTGCTGAAAACAATACCATTGGGTGTTTTTCTTCTTCTTTCCTTTAATTAGGATATAATTAATGATTTTCTTGTAGTGTTTGATTATCGCATGCATTTGGTGATGGCAATGGAAGATATATTGATACATTAATCAAGTTTGAGTCTTGTCCGCTCACTATAAGGAGTCATAATTAAGATTGGAATATGAGGTCCTATTTAGGACAACAAACACAAAACCACTCTCATACGCACTAGACAAAAAAAGGAAATAAGATGAATGATTGGCTTTACCAGACATTAGGTGGTACAGAAACCAGAGATTGATTGCAGAGAAAATATTACCATACAAGGAAGCTGTAATAATTGGTAGCACCAAAAACTTAATATTCCAAAGGATTTGCGACTGGGATTGACCGAGAATCCTCTGGCACAACATTTTTTTGATAAATTTCACCAGAAGATTAAAAAAGGGCTTCTTGATAAGTTTAATTGAGCAATATTGGATCATGAGCTGTGATAGATCAAAACGCAGCAGATGGCAGCTTCTTGTTGGCTAGGAAGTGCTTGACCAATTGAAGAGCACGCTTTGGAGCATGTGTAGGGACTTGGTGGCCTGCTCCTCTTATTGTCACAAACGTCAAACCTTCATATGTAATTGTCCACCCTCCAACCTATAATTAATATCATATCGTCCCATGTGATGTATGCATATAATACACAAGTGTATATATGAATACCACAAAGCTTAGTTCTTTCCCCATAAAAGATTGACAAAATCAGTCGGGAAAGGAAGACACAAAAGTTGCTCTCTGATTCATTGACCAAATTTCTTATGTTGCGATATTTGATTTTACAATTAATTTAGGAATGGTGTTAAGCAAGATGTCTATATTCTACCTCTCTGTGATTGTACCACGGAGTCCAATCTTCAATGATTTTCAATCCAAGTTTGTTTAATGTGTATCTTGTTGAGGTAACAGGGACTCTGCCATCCGTATCCCCACTAGAATACGCAACAAAAGGATTTGAAAACATCAGTAGTTTCAGAATTCAGACAATTCAAGTAATCCAGTGAAACAAAAGTATAAAAATAGTTGAAAGTGCCTTAACATCTGAATTAGGATTTGTTAATAATAATTAACTTTTACCTAAAGACCCACACACGGATTCCCCCATCCCTCAGCTTCTTAATGACCGGCAGGATTGTGGACGCGGAGTCGTTCCAGCGACTATTTATGTCAGAACTGAGACCAAAAGAAAAGCCAAGGAAAAACAAAAGTAAACCACAGCAATTAGAAATTGTGTAACGCATTAGTTGGTTCCAAATTAAATGATGGCAATTAATTTTAAGGCTACTAGTTTGAGACGACTAACTTGCAAAGTTTCCATGGACGAGGGATTTTGGTTACATTGGCATGCAAGGCTTCTTGAACATCTGGACGAGTAAAATAGTCCGTTGCATGATTCATCAAACATGGATCATACCCAGCTGGTATTTGACGCAGTATATCCTGTCCAAAACATAAATTAATTAATTAAGAAGCTAAAGCATTCTAATTAATAAACTAAGGAGAAAAAAAAAAGAAATTAAGCATACAATTGTTGATGAGAGGGAATGCGTAGACATCAAGGATTTGGCATTGGCAAAGGGTCTAGGCAGTGGACAAGTTGGAGAATACAAACTATACATATCTATGAGCCCATACAATGCATTGTACTTGCTGAAGGCATCTGCGCATTCTTTAGTGAAGAAGTTCTTTTGGGAAAAATCACAATTTTGCTTGATCGCATTGTAATCCCCGTCTGATAATAGTGCATGTCCCCATGCATAATCGATCATTCCATTAAGGTCAGCTTCATTATCCATTAGCGCATTTCCTATCTGCATAAATTTGCAGGAGGTCTTATAAGTCTATTACAATATCTATGCATTTCCCATCATAAATATTTGGATGGGTTTTTAGAGACTTTTTTGGTTGAAGATGCTGAAGGTTATAATGACAAAACTTAGCTAGAGAAATGTCACATACCAAGAAACCTTTTAAATTTATGTAGGTGTCCTTTGTGGAGTTTTGGTTCTCATCAAATATGACCTTAGCAAGTTGTGGTACATAATGCCCTAGAATTGAACAATTAGAAGAGGGAAATTAAACATGTAATTTATTAAGCAGAGTAATTAACAGAAGATAGTTATATATATATATATATATATATATATATATATACCTGCATAGCTTTCTCCTGCTATGTAGAATTCTCTGGATTTATACTGTGGAAATCTCTTGAACCAGTTCTGAAGAAATGCATAGGAATCCCAAGCTAGAAAAAAATTGGTAGCATGAAGAAATAAGAAACATTAGTGTTGGCATCTATGAAAATAAGTACTGGTTCTCTATTTCCTGTCGTTTAATTTTCAATTTGGTGTACTATAGGATCACATTTTCATATACCAACAACAATGCCTAATTTTAGGCGCACCTGTGGTGGTATCTCCTGTTGCAATTGAACTTGTGTTAGAATATGAAAACCCAACTCCCGCCGGGGAATCCAAGAACAATAGATTTGCAGCTGAAGTCATTGATTTAGCATAAGAAAAGAGACATTAATTAGAATCGCAAGTAATGCCATGTTGGGGAACACTTACTGTGATCATATTAGGGGGAAAAAAAAAAGGAAAGAAAACACATGCCTTTATTCCAAGTGAAGTTGTTAAACACTAGTTTCGGTCCTTTCCTCACCAAAAACGGGCCAAGCTCTTGTGCCTCTCCAAACCCAATTGAAGAACATCCAGGACCTGTTCAAAAAGTTAAAAGTCATAATCTGTACATTGCAGTAGTCATAATCTAGTGGAGCAAAGGGTGCCCCTTGCTTTTTGGAATGAATTTGCGGCACATACCTCCATTGAGCCATAAAAGGAGAGGTTTCTCTTCAGGATTGTTTGTTGCTTCGAAGAACCAGTAGAAGAGAGCCTTTCCATATGTCTCATCCACAGTAACATATCCCGAGTATTGCTTGAATTGTACTGGAGGTTGGGTAGGAAGGCCATCTATGTGGTCAGCTTCTTGAAGTGCCATGATTTCTTGGTCCCATGAAGAGACACCAAAGATTGCCAAACTAGAGAGGAGAAGGCACAAAGTCAGCTCTGCTAGTTCCATTCTTGCTAGAATGCCCTCTGCAAATGTGGCTTGCCCATTTATATTGCATATATATATAATAATCTAGGAAGATTTGCCGTATGTATATTAATTTATATGCAGAGGTTATAGAACAGTGACAAACATGTATAGCCACAAGGGCTGGCAGTTACCTAATCTTCTTTTCGATTCAATACATCTTAGTACCTTTAAACTTGTCTAAATTACCAAAGAAAAATGCAATAGCATGAGGAGAAAGAATTCAGTTTCAGTGTGGTTCGCTAGGACATTGTGTGCACATTGTTTGCGCTTGAATATTCCTCCATGTTGTTTTTTTTTTTTTTTTGGTTAGAAAGCAAGATCAGGTATGTATGCATGCAGTTGACCTGTGTTGTTAAGGCCAAGAATGTGGAGATAAAAGCAAAGGTTTCTCCCAACCTCTTATTAAGGTTTTTAAGGAGTTGAAACTAATAGTATAATACATCCAAGGAGCCTGCAAAAAAGTTCATCGAACATGTCTAAGCTAGATATCTACATAGAAAAAGGGTAATTCAGGGCGGTTTTGTCAGCTTCTATTCATCTGTATTGAATAAACACGCTGATGTAAGTTTCCATGTTATCATCCTCCCTTATTATGTGACCTTTTTTTGTTTCTCCTCTGATATCCCGATTAATCCGGATTCAACCCAAGTCACACACCTTATTATAGTGGGTGAGTCTCCCAGGAAGAAAATTTTCTCATACACGAGACCTTATCATGTATTCTAGTGCCGTATTATGTGATCATCAACACAACCAGTGCATGACCTTTTTAGCACTTTGAGATGCCCATGTTGAAGACGATGCTTCATGCCGTTGATCCAAAAGATTTGGAAGAAGAGCATTATTCGTTAATCCAACTCGCAGGGACAGATGTGTTTGAGAGTGATTAGTGAGGAGGACGAGACATGTTTTCGTTTTGTGGAAACTATCAAGTCCCACATCGTGTGCGAGGAACGTTGGTGTTGCGATTCCATGATATAAAATGCGAGAGAGGGGGGCTGAGTAACTCATACCTTTCTCGGCCTTTTGGCTAAGATCAAGTGTAGTATCTGTTCTTATCAGTTTAATATCTGATACGTGGGCCATTGGCCCACTCGATATTAAATTAATTTTTGTAAGGGGTGGGTCCATAACAGTAGCTTGCTACTGGGATCCACGCGCGTCGCCCAAGCGTTGCACTACTGCTCGGGCCTGGCGCACCCTCCAATATTAAACCTAAACTTTTTTGTGTTAAGCATCTAACTTCAGTAATCTTTATAGTATCATAATATTTCATGTAATTACTTAATCGTTTTCTTTACTTTTGTTCTGTTTTATTAGTTAAACCCTGACTTAATCGTAAATTGACTCGTACACAGGAACCAGGGAACAATCTCAGCATATAACAGAGGATTTTTTAACTCTGGCTCTGTTATTTTATATGGACAACTATAATTCCCAAGAAAGCAAGTGTTTCCCCAAATGAAAGTTTCATCGCCGCAAAATTTTAACTGGGATCAACCCATACAAAGATTATTTGGTCCTCAGCTTCTAATCAACAAACAAGTAACATAACAGAGCAAATGTGATTTCAACATTTAACCAAGACATTCCAAAATTAAGTTTCTCAAAATCAAGAACGAACAGCTAAGTGAAGCAAACTCGTAGGGAAGGCATGCCACACTACCGGTGCCAAGCCGCTTCCAACATCCAAAACCAACTCATCAACCCCATCTCCTCCTGTCTTCCTCCTCATCCACGGGAGTGTACCATGCTGGCCGTCTTTTTGTGTTGCTCAACCGATAGTTCAACAGCACTTCTTCATCGCAAAGAGCCCTAGTCGCTACCAGAACAAGAGTCCTTAAGATGGGAATATCAGATACGCTTTTCTTCCCCCAACCTTTGAACCAAAAGCTGCCAAATCTTCTCATATTCACTTCTTCCGCATTTCCAAATGACACATTGGGTATGTAGGTCCTCATATTCTTCTCGGTTAAAGGGAAGTCGTATGGGCAAACCATAACATTTGGAACCGTGTCCTTCGCTGGGTGGTTGGCAAAATGAGCCAAAGCTAGTGGGTTTCTCCTTTCCAAAGCATCACCAACACCTCCTACCCGTGACCCTTCCAGAGGCTTGCTCAACATTTTCCAAATGCGGTCAGAGCCACCGTCAGGGCTTTGCACATTAGACCTGGTTTCTGGCAGTCTTAAACCATCCCATACTTCACGGGTCTCACCACCACTGCCCCAGGGCTGAGCATTGATCACAGTCCCATCATACCTTGTAATCAAGTATGGGTTTTGGGCATCAACTCTTGGATATCCAGGGATATATCGATAATAAGCTGGAGTGTATATCACACCAGGGTATAAAGCAATGACAGTGCCCACATCAGCTTCACCATCAACAAATAAACCTCGTCCAGCATCCTTGTGTGGTATCTGAGATGGTTTGACGTCAAGTGTGAAACCCACAAGATCCTTCAATTTCTGTGAAACTACTTCCCCACTCAATGGCCTAGTCTCAGGTACAGCTGTGCTGAAAAGCATCAGTGATCAAAATTAAAGGGTAGAAATGAAACCAGAGGTATGCTTGTGTCACACTCGGATCATAAATTACTTCCTAGTATGCATTCAATCTACGGGCCAGTAAAGTTCCATATCATTTTACAGGACAACTTGAGTTTAGGGGCATGATTCCCATTGCAGATAATCCCATTGAAATATTTAGGACCACCTAGCTACCATTTGCAGTCAAAATTCTATATTTCATTGTGTCACACTCGGATCATAAATTATCTTCCTAGTATGCATTCAATCAATGGGCCAGTAAAGTTCCATATCATTTTACAGGACAACTTGAGTTTAGGGGCATGATTCCCATTGCAGATAATCCCATTGAAACATTTAAGACCACCTAGCTACCATTTGCAGTCAAAATTCTATATTTCAGTAGCATAGGCTAACTCAAAATAGCGGTAATGCTATCGTAAAAAGACGGGTTAAAAGGACATGAAACCCACTTGTGTATAACTATTCAAGCCAAACCATAAGAGAGACTAATCATCAAGATAGAGAACAAACTTACCAGGACCATGAGGAGGTGGGCCAGTCTTGCCAACAGCAAAACTAAGGCCGCTTCGGCGTGGAGTAGCATCAGATTTAGCTCCTGGTTCCCCCGACTCATTTTTCTTTCTCATGTCAGGAAGAAGAATTTCGTCCATGGATGTGCAAAAATTCACTATTTGAGTGTGGATATTCTCTTGGACTTGCTTTTGTTGATCATTGGAGGAGGCTCTACTAGCCATTTCAATAATCTCGTCAACTTCTGCCTCCTCAGCATCCCTCCCCAACCGATTGTAGCTGAAAAGAACTACAAACGTCAGTTAACAATATCTGTTATATATGACGACGATTAAGAAATATGCAACCAAGATGCAGCACAACTAAAGCAATATCTGTGAATTAAATCTCACAAGAAAAGATATGGCATATAAGGAGAAAAACAAATAAATACAAACTAGAAAAAATCTAAAGCACAACTTCAATCTTCTGTTTCAGGTGCTTCTCGAACTACAATTATGACACAAATGAAATTAACACTGTGATAAGGTGATGATATTGTTGACAAGTAGTGAGTGACTAATTGAAGTTGAAAAATAAGGGGAAGCAAACCAACTGACCTGGTAAATAGGAAGAGGCGATTCATGTCAGCTTCAAATTGCAGTTGCCTTGGGTTTTTACCTAATGTAGAGTTCTTCGCTAGAGTTTTCACTACCTGGAATCACAATTGGTGGCAGCATCAACAGACTATGAGAAACCCATCAAAAACAACCCAATTCTCTTTTCTTTTTTTCTTCTTGGAACGGAAATATTGATATAAAAAATTTAAAAAAGAGAGACGAAAAAACAAACAGAAACCTCGTAAAGGGTTTTATCTCCCACATTTCGGAACTAAGATGTTTTAACTGTCCAACACTAACAAAACTGCTTGGTGTTGTCTTTTAGTTGTCTTGAATTCTTTTTTGTCTAATCGTTGCCACTACAAACTGAAGACACCGGGATTCGGCGAAAGTGCAGGCAAACAGAAGATAATAGAATAGATTATATGCAACAAGCGAGAGAGAGAGAGAGAGAGAGAGAGAGAGAGATGTGAGGAAATACCTCTTGAAATCTGTTGAAGAGGAAAGCCATTGAAGAGATTTGCAGCAAACCCAGCAGACGACAGTGAGTGAAAGTTGCAAAATTGTTAAGGAGGCAGGCGGCACTCGTTTTGCCCACCCAAAACAAGAGGATCCTCCCTCGTGCGACCCACAGACAGTGGCTTCACTTCACAGTTAACACGGATCAGGCTTGCGCGTGACATGTCGGCTATCATCTCTCGTTTAAACGACTACGCGTTTGGACGTCAGACTCGATTCGATAGTCAAAGTCAAAGTGGAGAAGTCGATTGTTTCTTCTCTTCTTTTTTTTCTTTTTTTTTTTTTTTGATCAAAGAGAAGTCGTTTGTTTCGATAATGAATAATCCTCCAATACGAAAACAAAATATAAAAACATAAAATTGAGAAGAGAGAAACCTTTTAATCCTTGATCTTTGAAAGTAATATATATTAAAAAGAAATTTCATTTTGAGCAAATTTATTAAAACACTCCTAAATAATCGTTTATCAAATCATGTTATTCATAAAAGGCAGCCTCTACAGTACTGACTGAGTTCTGGGGAATTTTACTGTAGTTTGATATTTCATTTCTTTTCCTGAACAATGCAATTACGGACCCACCCCCCCACAATAACTTCATTTCTACCGTGCACGTCCTCTTACCATCATTAATATTATTGATTCCTTGCGGCCTACAATATACTGATTAGTAACTATAAAACGAAACTTTGTAGGAATCCATAAAACATTTCGTAATGGTAGCTAGGGTTAAACACATACTATGATATAATAGCTTTAATGCATGTGTCATTCTGGGGTCTTCTCCTATTATCATCATCACCTGCTCGTCCAAAGATCATATATTCCTGTATTTTTGTGGGTCAAAGATCAGATCTGATCAGGCTCTCAGATCCCGGTCCCCAAATGAAATGACCTCCACTTTGTAATTTCGATTGACAGAGTAGCTATATGGTCCCATATATATGCATCCAAATGCAAAGGGGCCACGGATTAAATATCATCAATCATAATACAAATAGAACAACTATGGTATTAATTAAATGTGACCAAAAGGTCGTTGTACAGGTTGAATGATATCTTGGTCACAATATACTTGTGCTATTTTAAGCAATGGCTGCAGAATGGGGGAGTAGCTAGCTAGCTAGAAACTACTATACTTAGAAAACGAGAGGGAGAGAAGATCAAAAAGATCAAGAAGGTGGCAAGGGCTTGGAAGATAGGAAATGGGAGAAGAGAGAAAGCGACTGCTGAGGAGCAAAGGCTGGCACCTGGTGCCCTGCGCCACGCACAGTTGCCAGTATGAGCCCACCCTCGTATGTCTCCACCCATCCTGCCACCTGACTATTATGAACCCATCCCCTCCATTCTTCCTTCACCTTTAACCCCATTTTGCCTATGCTATACCTTGTTGATGTCACCGGCACCCTCCCATCTGTGTCCCCGCTGCAATTAATTTAACCATCATTCTTTATTTGCATGCATTAGTTAGTATTACATAAAAGCTTATAAATGCTAAAACTATGCATAATATATGCTTAAAAAAAATAAAGATATGTGTATATACCTGTATACCCAAATACGCAATCCAGCATCCAAGAGCTTCCTGATGATGGGTAATACTGTATCCGGGGAGTCATTCCACTTCTCGATCACGCCACTACCCACGACACCAAGGCAAAGATATGGTTAATGATAACGTTATAGATTGAGCCCTTAATTTTGAACAATTTTTTATGCTAAAATATATACGGGTTCTAGGTTTAGCAGATGTGGTTGATTTGCAGGCATCAACCTGGCTGTACATTTGAATCGACATTATATTCTAGGAAGTGCTAGTTAGGTATAGAATCAATAGTAACATGATGGTGATCAAGACATTATTGTAGTTTGTACTACATGTGGAAATTGTCAGCAATGATTGAAGAGATTTGTGGAAATTTGCGCCATTTGGTCCTGAACCCAAAATAAAACCTAGAAGGAGCTTACATGGATTCAAGGACAAACCATCATTAAGAGAATGGTTTTGAGAATAGAATTCCAAATTTTGTGAATTTATATGCAATTCTTACTACTGCTAATTAATGGTGGGAAAATGGTGGATGAAAAAAATGAAGGAAATGAAAAGGAGAGATCGAATACCCTGCTGCAATATTTCATTTAATTTTCTGTAACCAAGAGGAAGAGGGAAAGCTCTACTTCAATGATTGTACACATGCTATTAGTAAATGCTTCAAAAGAGTTTCTACAGTCAATTTTGTCTCTTTTCCACTTTCAAGTTGCACAACATACAGAAAACCATGATAACAAATAGTAAATGTTATTGGCCAATGCTCAGTGCCTTTGGCATCTATATATTTAGAACTATAGTGTGTTACCTACCTGCATGAGGTGTAACGATAGGACAATTTGGTGACATTTGCATGTAGGGCCCTCTGTACATCTTCTCTGTTGAAATATTGCTCTGCATAATCTCCAGTGCATGGATCGTAGCCTGATGGTAGCTTTTGCCAGAGGTCCTGAAACCAAGAAACCGTTAGCAAAAATATGGCCTAGATTGATCGATGCAGGCCAGTTGTGAATCCACACCAGCACGAGTTAGCCCCCACTTGGTATTAAATTTTTAATCCGACAATGCCTTCGATATGATTCTTTCGTATAAAAATACGTATGCAGGGAATTGAATGAAGGATCTCTGTGCTTTTTGTCTGCTCAGCAAGGCCATGTCAACGATTCTTCAGGAATATTGTAGGGATCGGAAAAATATTAAAAAGAATGCGATGGTACTTGAACTTGATTAGTAAACAACATTTAAACTAGAAGAATGTAAGCCAATGAGGGGTTGCTTTGATTACTTGAGGTTCATTTAACACTCTCATTAGGTTGAGAGTTCCAACCTCACCCACAGGACGATTTGCTCTCCCTCTACACTGGGGAACCTCCCATCAACCTAAAGTTTTTAATTACCGGGAAGGACTAGGGAGCTTCCCCTCAACCTAAACTTTTAATTACCAAAAAGAAAACTAGAAGAATGTAACCTAGTAACTAATCAACATTCAAACAATCATTTATGTTTCTGCATCGAATTGTTCCAGAGTATACTTGATATAAATTAAGCCCGGAAAATGTCAATATATAGAATGTCTAGCATGTTCTCTTACATGTTTTAGGAGAGCAGGTGCAACCATGAGTTTTTGAGATCTTGCAGTAGGGTTGAGGCAAATAGGAGAATAGATGCCATAAATGTCAATCCCGGAATAAGCTTCTGCAAATCCTTTGAAATTTTCATTGCATTGGCTTTCTACGCTTGGCTTCAAGATGCATTGCTTCAAGTTGTGGTGGAGTTGGTCTGAGATGATTGCGTGACTCCATGCATAGTCCACAAGGCCAGATGTGTCCGTTAGATCGTTCATCACAGCATTCCCTATCTGTTGCATCAATCACACCCATTGCATTCATGTATCTATCTATGAATCTTTGGAAGCTCTTGATGTTTTGAACCTTTGCTCATAATTGAGGCAATAAGCTTACCATGAAGCCCTTGATGTTTATATATGAATCTTTGGGAGCTCCCTTGTTTCTTTCATAAATGAGCTCAGCTAGTTGGGGTACATAGTGACCTATATAAAACATACATGAGATGTTTCTATAAACACATTGCGAATATATATATATACACTGAGGAGGCAACACGAAGATGGAAAAAAAAAAAAAAGATGCATGCAATTAATCATACACGTACCAGCATAGCTTTCTCCTGCTATATAGAAGTCATGTGATTTGAAATTTGGGAATCTTTTGAACCAGTTGAGTAGGAATGCATGAGAGTCATCTGCTGTAACTTTATCACCAAGGTTTTGCAGGTCCTTTGAATTGTTTGTGTATGAAAACCCCACCCCAACAGGTGCCTCCAGAAAAAGCATGTTTGCAGCTAATAGAATATCGGTTGGATAAATTAATAGTAAATGGAAAAGAAAAATGGTGTCAAGGAGTATAATATATGATCAATTATATATATATGAATGATAATTGACATTAACTAATGGCAAAATGCTCAGATACTATATAGGTTACCTTTATTCCAGGAATACTTGTTAAGAGCAAGCCTTGTTCCATTTTCTCTGACCAAAAATGGGCCAAGTTCTTGTGCAGCACCATATGCAACAGAGGAGCACCCAGGTCCTGGCAAAAAAAACATTATTTTCCACTTTTCTGTTGAGATTACTAAAATGATTTTTTATTTTTTTTCCAAATTTTTAAATGATAACATATCTATATAAAAGGCGAATGATCGAGAGGACCATTGATTTTTACTCTCAAAATTGGTATTGATTTCTAAAATATTGTTGTTATGATCATATAATGATTTTCTCTTGGGAATGTGAATATTCAATATTCTACAGTGAATGATTAATCTCAATTCAATGGTGACTTACGTTTAGATTCATATGTAGAAAGGACGAACCTTATCATAAATGAAAAAAATTGGAAACTGAAATACGGACAAAGTGTCACATGAAACTATAGCCCTTAAAAAATACAGACAAAGTCCCCCAAATAATGGCTTCTAGAGAGAAGAGCTTCCATTTATCTGTGTTCGAAAACGATGTGTTCAGTATTCAACATGATAGGAAAATGACCCCTCTTAATGTCCTGAAGGCAATGCCTGATTTCAACCCTTTAATCACAGAAAATGTGTATATCTTTACAAGAGCTAATGCCATAATTTAAATATCTACTTTACTAAACTAAAATTTAAAAATTAACATAAAACTTCTAAAATTAAAATCTAGCAAATTCACGAATGTATAAATTATCTTTACCCCGTATAGTTTAAAGCTAGTAACCGATATTTTAAAGACAATTCCCTCCCATATAGGACTCTCTCCTTGTTGATTAAGGTATGATTTATGATAAGACCAATCAAATATGGTGTTACCCATATTATCCAGTTTCATGTTTCAGTACTTTACCTATGGGCCAGACCTCGTGCAACATGTTGCACACCAAGGCGCATGGGCCCCGAGAATTGTGCTTCACAAACAAAAAGGGAGGAGGCAACAGTTTAAAAACGTAAAAGAATACGAAGCATAAAAGAGGCAAAAGAAAGTAAGAAACCACCCACCCCTATGGAGGAAAAGAGAATAATAGTAAAAGGCAAAAAGCCAAGAGTTTGAACCAAAGAAGACTCAAGATTTGGAAATTAATCAGACACTTTATCCATGATCTAACGGCTAATAATAATATCTCATCATCATCATCCTCTATATACTACATCACCAAAATATTTGGAACAAATAAGCGAAGGTGTATGTAACTTGTTTAAGTAAAAAACTAACCTCCATTGAGCCAGAGCACGAGCGGCTTTTGAGAGGCTCCTTCCTCGGCTTCAAAGAACCAATAGAACAAAGCCTTTTGATCTCCTGGCCTTAGTTTTACATACCCTGAGAAGTGTTGGAACCCCACCGGCGGTTGTCCGGGCAAGTTGGTCACCCTGTCCGCCTCCTGCTGTGACGTTGCTGCTGCCTCTTCCCCCCGGTAACCCCCTCCTCCGGCGGCGGCGGCTACTGCAGTGACCACAAGAAGCACAAGTAATAACTTCAAGAGAGTGGCCATTGAATGTTTGGATGTTAAGAATGGAGTGAAGTGGAAACTCTGAGCAGGAGGAGGAGGAAGAGTAGGGGTGGAACGGATAGTGCACGTTTATGGCTTTATATAGAGGCTTGAAGGCTTCAGGGTAGAAAACTGGAAATGGAGTAAAAGTGTGTAAAAGACAAGGGCAGAGAAAAAAGAATGTTGTGTTTTTTACCTCGTAAACTTTTTGGGTATTAAAACTAAAAGGAATGATTAATTAATTAGAAAAGATACCTTTTTTTTATTTCCAAAGTTTTCTCTCGATTAATTCAAATTGGTCACAAGCTAATGAAGATCTTTTGCATAGGCTCTTTTTTTATTTCTCATCCGGTATTCAAAGATTTCTCCCGACCAATCCGGATTCCATCAACGTGGCGCATCTAAATATAGTGAGTGAATATCCCAGTGAAAATTTTCTTTTTTTTTTCTATACGGAGTTTTGTCCTAATTAATCCAAATTCAACCCCGTCTGGAGCCGAAGAAGATTCTATGCTTAGGCTCTTTTTCCTTATCTACAGAAAACATTCTTTAACAGCAAAATCGTGGGTGGGACGTTTTAACAGGTCGGGTCACTAGAGGCAATTGTTGGGGAGAATGAGAATAGGCCAAAATAAAAGGAAAAAAAACTAATAAAATGTGTCGGTAATGATGGAACCTAATAGCACTATGAAATTTGTAAAGAAAATAAGACCCAAATGTCTTATCAACTATCCTTTTAAGATTTTATACCTAAACTAGCTAAAGTTTGTGAGAACTGTAAAGAAAATGAGACCCAATGATCTTATTTTGCCATCCACTTTTAAATTTTATACCTAAACCACCTAAATTTAGTGACAACGGTGGATATGTGGAAGATACCTATTAAAAAAAAAGAAAAGCTTTAGCGTGATGGTTAAATACACCATTTTTATGGTTTATGGTTTTACCGTTTTCTATCTCGAACAGGTTCAATTATTAATCCCTATGAAGGACAAGATAATTTATTAAACAATTTTAGTTTTCAAGACCCATGGCATGACTTTTGTTCTAATTCGTCCACTCTGCGACAGGGTTCATCTTGTTTGATTAAAAAAACCGACAGGTTCATCTGAACCTGCGAAATTTTCAAAAAAAAAAAAGAAGAATTCTTACACATTGCAGTCTGGCAGGGAATGAGTTCTAAAGAACAAAAATTGGAGCTGAAACCGCAGCTTAATTAATTTATCCAGAGACACGACCTCTAACTTGTGTTATTAGCATTTTTATCTTTACTTTTTTCCAAATTGTGTTGATTGTATGTGTGTGCTACATTTCTGCTCTATATTACACTTGAGGAATGGAGTTGACGCTCGTTGCTGGTCTTGGATTCCATTTGTCTTATATGGAAGAAGTTACCGATTTTTAATTGAAAAGAGAAGATGAATATGATTTTTAAACGAATATGATGTCCACTACGAGACCAGTCAAATCCATGTCCCTTCGAAGGCACCATCAATCTAGAATGCAAGAAAAATGATTAACTTTTTGAATCATTTGCTGCATCATTACTTACAAGCAATCAAGAGATTGTCTTGGACCCAATGATTAATACTAATCAACGTGAAATGCGAATTTGAGTCCTACTCTCGCATGATGGGGATATTTGTTCACTAAAATCCAAGCCATTCGATTACGAACCACATGAACAGAAAACATAATCAACTCGGATCGAATCTGTAATCGACAAAATTCCGGATAACGGATGGGAAATTAAAAAAAAGGAAGAAAAGAAATGGAAAAAGATTACAGTTTAGCCTTCTGGGCCTATTGGGCCAACTAATTGCTGGATCCGGGAGTATAATGCGACTGGCAAAGCAAGAGGATGAAATAATTTTGTTACTGCCTTTACACGAAACCGTAGTCGCCTCTGGATTTACGCATCGGTGCTCTTTTGGGCCTTGGTTTGGGTAGGCCCAGAAAAACGAAACAATCAGAATCTGCCCACTACAGTGTCCATACCCAAAGACCAAACCCAGGCCTGTACAGTTGGTTCCAAAAACATTTTGTCAAATTGTTACTACCCACAACACGACACCGTCCCTTCTCCATGGGCTGCTGTGCTGTTCCCGACCCGACCCTCCTCATTTGACAAAAAATATGCCTTACGAATACGTAGCAAGTAGCAACAGCAAAGAGTAAGGATTTTGTTAAAAAAAGAAATTAGCACCACTAAATTGTAACATTACTTTAAAAAAACCCATTGATAGGCTAGACGGTTAGGATTAGGGGTGTAATCGAGCTGAGTAGAGCCCGAATATAGGCAGGCTCGGCTCGAGTATGTCCTCAAGCATGAGCTCGATGGAGAATCAAAAAGCTCGAGCTCGGCTCGATTAGGCTCCTTTATATTAAATGTTTATTTAATTTGATAAGGCTCGACAAAATATGTTAGTTTGTTAAGGCTCGATAAAGCTCGCGATCTTAGCGAGCCAAATACTGCCAAGTCGAGCTCGATAATGTCGAGCCGAATACGAAGATAATAATTGAAGCAGCTTTTGGCAAATGATACGAGCTCTGTTGCGAGGGAAATTGCAGGAGGTGATTGGCTGCACCAACTGTAGGCTGTCTGATTCCCGTTGAATGTCTTGCAAGTCAAAGAATTGAATGTCTTGCAAGTCAAAGAATATGGCCTGCTCCATAGCGAACACACCAGCAAGCAGTTCAGCCTCAAACGGGGTGAAGAAACCATTTATTTTGTTATGGGCACAATACACTATCGTATCGAACAAAGAATTGTCCCTAGCAATAACTCCCACACCAATACATTCTTTTGTCCATGCAGCATCCCTATTATTCTAATATTCTTAACAGTGCCAGCAAACGGTGCAACCCAACTTGATCAATGCTGTGAGCTAACTTTGTATGCAGTGAAGGAGACTGCCTGCCAGCAGTGAGTGCAGTACCACGCGGGTCAATCAAAAGGCTTGCCGATATTGAAGATTAAATCATTGCGGCTATGGTGATAGCAAATATTTCAAAAGCTTCCACGGGCATAGTGATAGAGGAATTAATGGACTGCCCCTTATCCATCGCTGATCATCATCATTCGCAGAAACAATGTGGCAAATAAAGCCCTGTCGCCAACCATCCTGCCAATGAGACAGAGCAGTCACCAGATAAATGCATGCAGACCAATTCTTTTTTTTATACTAGTCGAGAAAAGTGAGAGGAAAGTGAGAGGAAAGTGACACTCGAATCCGAGACCTCACCCTCTTGTGCTTTTGACACAAGAGTGCCAAAGAAGAAAAAGTTACACAAATGCAGACCCGATTCTGGGCTGGAATGACATAGAGCGCACACATCACTTTTTCACCGGTACTTCAATGTGTGTGTATCAAAGTTTGACCGTTTGATTCCTTCTTGATTCAACTTCTTATTGAAATTATCTATTTCAACTGTATTCATAAAAACAAATAAAAATGATCAGATGTCAAAATTCTATGCTGGGTCAGTTCCTTGGTTACCTAACGAATGATTGTTGCAACGTGGCTTTGTTTGAGCAAAAGAATGTAATTAAAGACAAAAATTTCGATTGCCTGGATATAGATGGACCACTAATGCACCAATATTGGTCATATATATTCCACCGAAATACTAAACGAAGTTAAAATTTTATTTTTTTCTTATCCCCCATTTGGCATCCATTCCATGTGTAAAATGAATTCAATCTTACATATGAGGACTAAAGAGGATTATTAGTAGGTTGAGGCATAGGCGGCTCTGTCTTAAATGACGCCTGAAATTAGTTAATTAAGCTAGTACTAGGATCTTGGCAAACTTTTTCTCTTCCTTTGCTTATATCTATGCAGTACGATCTTGAGTTTTTGAGCTCTGCTGCAATTGTCCTACATTAAAAAGGGATAATGCCCAATCTTGGACGCTTTTGGTCATGACTAATACAAATTCTAAGTACTAGCTAGCCACCCAGTTACTAATTGCGCAGAGGAAATCTATATATTGGTGACCCTGTAAGTGACTAGCCATAGCCTCGAGAATTTGGTGTTTCTTGAATTTATGGCATGGGTTTGTAGATATATCATCAATAAGCAAGGTGGATTCTGATCCTAAAATGGATCACAAACATAGTAATTTCCGATCGCTTGTAGCTCATTCACACCCTTGTGTCAAAACCACGAGAGGGTTGAGATCTTAGGTTCATTAAATAAGATTTTAGTTAGCAACCCCAATTTGCATTGCATTAGTTTCCAATCATAAAGGTTTCTTAATTATGCTGATAACAAAAAAAAAGAAAAGAAAAAAAGAAAAAGGGTGGCTCACGGAATTGGGATAATTGTTCATAGATCTTGACAGATGAACAAACTACCTAGAAATGTTACCTTCAAGAATTATGCCGTGAAAAGAATTCGTTGGTTCCTCGTACGCAAAGATGATTAAAAGCACAAAAGCGCAAGTAGTTGGCTAATTAAGGTATGTAGATGTAAGCAACTGACCATCATCTCATCAAATTCAAAATCTCAGCCCTATCTTTTCCACATACCCAAAATTTGTACTTTGTAGACGTTATTCCATTTCAGTTACTATTTATACTGTGTTGCGCAAACATATTGGCAAAATTATTCAGTATGGTATTTTTCACACTAGCTTGCTAAGCATACACACGTAAAGAGGTGGGCTGCTAGAGAAAAGGAGAAAACGGAAGTTTTTAAAATTGGAAATTCATTTATTTCCAAAAAAACCTTGAAACTTCTAGATGTCCTTTGGTTTTATTCTTAACAAGCAAAATATGACCCAAGTGGGACAATAAAGTGTTTGATTATGAATCAAACCTCTACCATTCAATCTATTATATTATATTAAAGCAGAGACCTCAACATGGTAAGGACACCTGGCAATTGTGGAGCTGCCACGTGGCAAGCTTCCATTTGCAGTTCTTGAGAGTTTCATTTCACATTGATTACCAACATAATGATGCACATGGTAAGGTTTATGCAACTTGCATGTGCCATGTGGCAAAGAACCTATTAATGTGATTAGTAATGTTATTAGACCTATTAATGTGATTAGTAATGTTGCTAATGTTACCCGAGCCATTAAAAGAATTATTTTAGGTTGCATATGCACTTGATTTGCTGTCAGCTACATCATGGTTCCTCTCAATTGCATACATGAACATGTAAAGAGAAACGTGAAGAAATCCAATAGGCATCCTAATTAAGAGTATTAGTCATCCTAATTAAGAGTATTTATCTATAAAAACAAAATTAATGAAAAAATAATTAATTCAAAGAGCAAAAATTATTAAAAGAGTCACACAACATACAATTCAGAATATGAAAAGACGAGATGTGAAAAGACAAACTATCCAGGATTGGGAGTATATAAAGCATTGGGTGATAAAAAATACAATACCACCTCACATCTCCCTCACCAAATCTGACGCCTCCCCCCTCTACAATCACCTTCAATCCCCCTTCTGCAATCACCTTCAATCATAAGGGCTGACCCTTATTTCTGGAAGAAGTAAAACAAACATTGAACCAGTTCTCAGCATTCATAAAAATGCTTTTTTGTTCCAAAGAAAACAGAGGAGGGAAAAGATGTTGTTTGGTTTAGAGCGACCTCTGTCACCGCCTACCACAACCACCGTCCACCGCCAACATTACAAAACCTGAATCCAAATCGCCACCAACAACCCAAATTGGGTTAGTTCCACACACAACAAAAACGAAGAAAGCAGAAAAGGAAAACAGAAGACACGACTCACAACTGAAATCAATTCAATCTTGAATCTTGGTTTGATTCTTAGTGTTGGGTTGTCAGAAGTATTATTTGTAATTTTTGGGCTATGGATTTGAAATAGAGATTTCTTTTTATAATTATTGTTTCCTCTCTCTTTCCTTCATTTCGGGTCAAGGGTTTTGTTCAATTTTTCTTTTTTGCAGCAGCAACGGCAATAGACAAGTCGGAAGGCTGCAACGATTTGTTGGTGATGGCGATGAAAAGGAAGGGAAGGGAAGAAGAGAGAAAGGAGAAAACTGGAGAGAAATACAGAAAGAAAAAAAAAAAGGAAAAGAGAGTAAAGAGAAATAAGGAGTGGGAAGGCTAATAAGAGCAAACCGAGGAGAGAGAGAAATGAGGCACCCTGTATCAGGTAAGGTTTAATTTTCCTTCTTTTAAAGATATTTCATTTTTTAAAAAAGAAGGTTGTCTGATTACGTTGCCTCAATAATAATCAAACTTTATGACGCAAGTGTACGTTTTTGGTATGTGGACATACATGCATATTCCTATAACCTATTCCTCCGATTGTTTTTTAAAGATTTGATTTTGTATTTAATGACGAGATTAAATCACTTTGGCTCAGGAAACACTATGAAGTTGATGGACGATATGTCAACCGAGGATTTAAAAATTTTGGGTTGAATTTAGGGGTCATAGACAAGATAAAAGAGAAAAGAGCCACTTATTGCTTGGGAGAAAAAAAATCTGATTTCCTTCATTTTCTCCCTCATCTAACAATACAAACCATTATTGGGCTATTAATTTGCTCATTCTTTGGTTTACCAATTGTGTATGCAGCTTCTGTCTTAGGGAACAATCACGCCTAGAGCCTATGACACCAGAGAGGAGAACAAAGTGGAGAAGAGAGATTAATTTGATTTTGTCTGATTATATTGTTGAGTTTGTTCCTTGCCAACAGAAAGCCAATCAAAGTTCTCCTCTTTCCTTTTGATTATTGTAATGATGATTGGTGAGATGATGTATGGGAATTGGAGAATATATAACGCATGTAAATAAACTATCCACCTTTTTGTTATGATTATGGCAAATTTTTATGTTCCAAGTAATAAAGATTTTGCCTCCTGTGTTACATCTTTTTCTTTCAGAATGGTTGTTTTTTAATTATAGAGAAAAGGAGTGGAATGAATATTTAGTCTATTTCTGTATTCATAGTAGTTTTCAATCTGATCGCAACAATTTTTTCTTTTTTTGAATGCATTTGGCTAGGGACTGATTTTCAGTGTTTTCAAATTGGAGTTTTGTTTGATATTGAGGTTGATTTACTTTGGGCGATAGTTGATGCTGGGGTGGTTTTATTAGTGTATTGGGTCTCCCGATAAACAAAGTGGAGAAGGGTGGAATAAAATTGTGGTATAAATGTTTTTTTGAAATGATTACAGTATTGCAGAATCCAGCAGTTCATGTTAGGAAGTTGTATGGTTGGACGGTTGTGGTGTATATGGGGCAACCTAGGGAGGCTTTTGGCCAAAGTTTAGGGGACAAATGTGGAGCAGAGTTGTTATGAAAATTGAGAAAGGGAAGGATTTGATACTTATGATTTTTGTATAAAAAAATACTATTTTATGTTAATTATTACAGATGAATAAAAATTTTATGAAAAATTAAAAAATTATATAAGGAATAAAAAAATGAATATAAATTCTGATAGAATAATTTCTTAGAGAAAATAAATAAAAATTAATTTATATGATTTTTTTTATAAAAAATGTTGAAGTTTAATAATTCAACGGAGTGAAATAAAACATAGTATAAAAGATGACTATAGATAAAGCTTTAATTTATATAAAATAGAATTATATAAAAATAATTATATAAAAAATATATCCAGAGTGATATTATTTTTCATACATATCAGAAAAACTTAAGGTGAAATAATAAAAATAAGTGAATTGTTATGTATAATTACAAAATATGAATAAATAAATTATAAATATAAAAATCACTGTTATTTCCTCTTAAATTTTTTTATAATTTAATTTAATTTATTATTCTTATGCTATAAACAAAATAAAAATTTCATATAATAGGTAACAGAAATATAAATTTATACAATGAAAGAAAACAAAAAACTTAAAATTTATAAACTTTTTATGTAGAAAAAGGGAAAATAAAAGTATATAAATAACATAAATTATTTTATAAAAATTGAATAGCATAATATTTTGATAAAAAAATAAACCATCGCAAATTTAACTAAAAAAATATAACAATAAATATTAAAACAAATGGAAGTTCAATTTCACAGGATTTACCCGCCATGTAACATGGAGCAGCTCACTAGGACTATGTGATGAGAATCTTGGTTGGCTCCAGTCAAAAGGTATGTATTTAATGTCTTTCACACTTAAACACTATTCTATTTCAAAGAAATTCCAACTTAGGAAAGAAAACTTGAACTAAATTCAATTAATCCACCAAATGATAAATAAATAATTCCTTTCACCCAAAAATTGTTGCAAATTTGCAAGAAGGAAAATTTGGGAAAATATAAAATTTAGATAAATAAAATGATTTAAAAATAAAGCCATTGCAATTTCCGATTTTAAAAAATCACACATAAAAATAAGTTATATAAAAATATATATGGTAGAGAATAAAAATGACAATTTTAAAAAGTTAATATCTTTACGAAGTTATATTTCCTTTAAGAAACAATGGACAAAAATGCTCCAAATAATATGTTATGACTAAATTTTTGTTGGGAAAACTTAATCACAAAAAAATTAATTCTATATGGAAAATAAAAATGACAATATTAGAAATTTAATATGTAATAAACTTAATATCTCTACCACACAATTTTAAACATATTAGTATAAAATCTTACACATAATATGAGTAAAATCTTCCGGATAATATTATATATAGTGAAAAATTAACGTGGGCACCGTTAATAACTATTTAAACTCGGATTAATTGGTGCTATAATTTTTTAGGGTATCAAATAATCCGTAAATTAATAAATAATTATTAACATTAGAAATTAATCGAAATAGTATAGGCTCTTACAAAATCCGTGTGTAACACGGCCTAATTCAACCGCGGGTTTGACCCGTGTGTAACACGGGGAGTTGCACTAGTTTGGGTAATTTGGCAAACCCCCCCACTCTTGGTTTAAAAGGGCCCTCCATCCTCCCTGGTTGGATAGAAAAAAAAAAAAACGAGGAAAATATGACCGATTTTCTTTTTTAAATAAATGTCCTATTTTTTGTTCAAAAGTGAATGGATAAATAAGAATGGGTCTGTTGAGTGTTAGCACTCTTAGAAGAAGAAATAAGAGAGAATCATTTTTACTATATATGACGGTTAGTGATGAAGAGAAATTAATTATAAGGATTGGAATATCACATTAATGATACAACATGTAATTACATTAAGTAAAAATATTTCTCTTTTCATCCTATCAAATCATCGTTAATGTAAAAGAATAAAAATTAAATTAAATTGCCTAGATTGAGAAAAAAAAAATTATAATTTACTAAATCGCGTTAGGATGTGTGATACGATTAAAAATTGAAGAAAACAATTAGGCAATTTTCTTTTCTTTTTGACAATAGTTTTAGCGACTTTTTTTGAGTTAGTTCAACTCTAATATATTCATGACGCTTTTTAGCAGTAACACTGACACATGAAAACGAAATACACAAAAGATGTAGAGAATACTAAAAGGGCCAGATGGGTCTCGAGTGACATACGTGGTGCAAAAAAGGTGGGTTTTCCTCTTGTCGAAGGTGGGCTCCGATGTTGGTGACCCAGATTATGTGTCTGTTTCTACATTCTTAATCTTTGTAGTTAAATAACGTACATTACTTGTAAAATTACTTGGAGAATATTAGTGGGAAAATAGTTGCACGTAGGTTATCTGTCGCCACCCTCCCCTCTTTTCCAATTTTCCATGTCACAAAAAGGCCTATTAGTAGTAACTCTTGTTTGACAAAGAAAACCATAGATGATCCATCTTCATATTCTCTCCAAGACCAAAAACAAAAATCCCCAAAACTAAGCACTAAATTATTCTACCTGATATAGGACAGGAGGGCCACAAATCCAATCCTTTAGCTTTAGGAGCGCCAAGAAATCAGTTAATTAGTCTTTTGAGTCATATATAAAAAGCGGCGAAAAGCCACGCATTTCAGCTCACCAAATCATACCAATTGGGCCAAAAACTGCACGTCAAGAAAACACAGGGCAGGCACTGCTCCCCCTATAACAAATGCCGTACTGGCCATATCACTTGCACCACCACAGTCATTTCTCCTGTTGTCATCCCAATACCATGACCAACCTTAGCACCAACCTCACTGCTTCCCTTTCCTCCTCCTCCGATGATCTCACCGGAGGCGGCCTATTTTCTCGACAACTCTTTCTCTTGAAAGATATCCAGATAATAGAGATTCTCCTTGCTCTTTTTGTCTTCATTGCCATACATTCTCTAAGGCAGAAAAAACATCAGGGTCTGCCCGTATGGCCTGTTCTAGGCATGTTACCTTCTCTGTTCTCGGCTCTTCGACACCACATGTATGATTGGATCACAGAGGTGCTGTGCCGCCAGAATGGTACTTTTAGATTCAAGGGTCCATCTTTTAGTAGCCTCAATTGCGTGGTCACTGCGGATCCAAGAAACTTGGAGCATCTCCTCAAGACCAAGTTCGCTAACTACCCTAAGGGCCAGTACTTCCGCGACACCCTCCGCGACCTTCTTGGTGGAGGGATATTCAATGCGGATGACGAGACGTGGCAGAGGCAGAGGAAGACTGCGAGTATTGAGTTCCACTCTGCCAGGTTCAGGCAACTAACCACCGAGTCATTGCTTGAGCTTGTCCATTCCAGGCTGTTGCCTGTCCTGGAAGAAGCAGTTAAGACTTCATCGTCCGTTGATCTTCAGGATGTTCTGTTAAGGCTCACTTTTGACAACGTTTGTATGATAGCGTTCGGGGTTGATCCGGGCTGTTTAAGCCCTGGTTTGCCTGAAATACCATTCGCTAGGGCCTTTGAAGATGCAACAGAGGCTGCGGTGCTGCGTTTTGTTACACCAACCTGGGTATGGAAAGGCATGAGGTATCTTGATTTGGGCTCCGAAAGGAAGCTGAGGAGATCGATAAAAGAAGTGGATGAGTTTGCGGAGGAAGTTATAAGGACCAGGAAGAAGGAACTCGCTATTGATTATGAGAATAACAAGAAGGAAAGGTCTGATATCTTGACGGTGTTCATGAAGCTAAAAGACGAGAGCGGGAAGCCATTCTCGGACCAGTTTCTGCGAGATATATGTGTAAACTTCATACTTGCAGGGAGGGATACTTCCTCGGTGGCGTTGAGTTGGTTTTTCTGGCTTCTTGATTCACATCCAAATGTAGAGGAGAAAATTTTAGCTGAGATATGCAAGATTGTCAATGGTAGACAGGAATTGGATGCCGGGACAGGACCATTAGTGTTTAGGCCAGAGGAGATAAAGAAGATGGAGTACTTGCAAGCTGCAATATCTGAAGCCTTGAGGCTGTACCCTTCCGTGCCCGTAGACCACAAGGAGGTAAAAAATATATCTTACACTAATTAATCTGTTGAACCTTACTCATCTTTTTTTTAAAGTTCTTTTTACCTTTCCTTTCCAAATAGTTACAATTAGAAAACTCACAGTTTTTTTGTGCATAGGGGATCATTTTATTCTTATGAACTTGCAGCCTAACCAGTGCCAACCTTGTATATGACATGATGATGCCATTCTGGGGTATACTCATGGAGTACTTGGCAGTTCTAAATTGTTAATGATCTCTTAGAATGTCCAAGGAAATAAAAATTTTGTATTCATAGTATATATTTGGTTAGTTCCTTGGTTACCTAACTGACGCTTTGTGCGACGTGTCTTAGTCTGTAGGCCATGTAGCAGCACTAAGTAATTAAAGAGGAGATGATTTTAATGTCCTAGAGATAGGTGAACCACTGATGCACCATTTTTGGTCAAATTCCAGGAATAGGGTACAAGTATTTAAAACCTCTACATATTGTTATACCATTTTTGGTCAAATTTTGATTGGCTTTGGATATAGAGTGAAGTGAATTTCATCTCAACAGGGATTGGATAATCATATGTACTTAATTGTTGGGCCAGCTTGCTGTCATAAGCGTGGAAGCAAAGTCAAAGACACTTGTACTTTAATTTCTTACTCTTTGATTTGCTTAACGTTGTAGGTTGTTGAGGATGACGTGTTCCCCGATGGGACTGTCTTGAAGAAAGGAACGAAAGTGATCTATGCAATATATTCCATGGGGAGAATGGATGCTATATGGGGGAAGGATTGCAGGGAGTTTAAGCCAGAGAGGTGGCTAAGAGATGGACGGTACATGAGTGAGTCTGCCTACAAATTCACAGCTTTCAATGGAGGCCCTCGTCTCTGCTTAGGCAAAGATTTTGCTTACTACCAAATGAAGTTTGTGGTTGCCTCCCTTTTGTACCGTTACCATGTGAAGGTGGTGAAAGGCCACCCTGTGGCTCCAAAGCTTGCCTTGACTATGTACATGAAGCATGGCTTGAGGGTGAATCTGCTTAAACGTGAGGAGCATGAGCTTCAAAAGTACATGAAGATCAATTAATGGCGATGTATCAATATATACAACAATTAAATGATGATTAGTATTTGTTTTTTTTTTTTGGTTTGTTTGTTTTATTTTTATTGGAATTGATTATTATTATACATGATGGATAGTTGAAGTGTAGAGTTTAGGGGAAAAAAAACTACGCTCGAATAATGGATTTCATGTAGAATGGTTTGCTCATAATGGCTGTACTAGCAGGTGATTTGGATGATGCATATATGTGTAATGATTTACAATTAGTTTGCCAATACATTATTCATGGGAATTGGATGTTTGCAACAGTACTATCAGGCTATCACCAACCATGAGGACTAAGGAGGATTAGTAGGTTAAGGAGGGTAGCCTGCTATTCTGAATTAGTTGAAGCTAATACTAGGATTCTAAGTTTTCTTTTCTTTACACCATTCTTCCAACTCTGTTTTAGACAGGTTTCTTCCATCTCTTATAATCAGTTTTTGCCATCAAATCTAGACAATTGGAATAGTTTGAACCTATAAGTACCCAGTTCTGCTAACAAATTGTCAGCATTTATCCATTCAAGTCAAGAATACGTAATGTCATATGAAATTAAGAGGCTTGAATCTTGTACATCAACTAAACTTAGATTGAATCCTACGAGGCTTTCCATGCTTTTTGAGCAAGAAACCCAAAGTTCATCCAACTGGAATTTACTAGCGTCAAACATAGCCATGGTCCATGCAACCTTCTGCTACTACGTACCATCTGAACTTATTTTCTTTCCTAATCTTTTTGGAAATAAACGCGTTTCCTCATTCAAGCTTTGCCATTCCATTCTTCATAGAATTCCTCCAAAAATTCCTCCATGAATTTGTGCCTTTTCTCAGCCCTTCTCCGCCCAGCCTGAAATATTCATCAACGCCAAAACCTTGTCTATCATAGTATTTCCACAAGCGTGACTGATGAATCAACAGTTGTAAGGGCATGACTTTGCTCACTATAATTATATGTCATGTTTATAATTAGATGCAAAGCACAAACTGTGCTGATGTATCACAGATCAGGAAAACAAAACAAGATGCTTAACCAAAGAATTGATTAACAGAAATGCATGATAATTTTCGTACTATCAAGGAAGTGATCATTTTACCTTAGTTTTCATCAAGTCCTTGAGCTTAAGAAGTTTCTCATGAAAATGGTTAACGGTAGTCTGCTCCTCCTTTTTCATATATTGTTCCTTAGACAAATCTGTGCGGGGGTGAATGGCAGGATCATGAAGTACTCTGTTCCTGCTTCCACCAAAAGTAAAGCAGCGAGCAATTCCTGGAATTAATAAAGAACTGATCAACATTTGCGGGTTGTGCAATAACAAGCATATAATTTTTACGATATAAGTTAGCATAAGTATGAAGTATAATATGAGACCCCAACACAGCCTACACGAAACAGTTTCCGTGCAATGATTAGGTTGCAAAACATCATGAGTGGCTGGATTGCCTTTCCTTGAACTGGCTATATTCAGATTCTCTGTTCTTAAGCATATTATGTGGGTTTTTTTTAATTAAACCAGTAGAGCTTACGAAACAGTAACATAATGATCCAAATAAGAAATGTTTAATATTTACAAAGAGAATATTTTGATTAAAGCCAGAGCCATAAAACCTTTGTGCCCGCCCCCAGCAGATAATAAACTTGAATTGGTCAATGTACTATCATATCAACTAAGTGTAATAATTACAGAAAATATATAAAATTACCAATGGCACCAATTGCATCAAGACGATCTGCATCCTGCACAACCCCAAATTCCAGAGAAAATGCACCATTAGTATGTCCTGCTAGTTCCTCTTTAAAACCTGAACAATAAGGAATAAAAAGGAAAAGAAGATTCATCTCTGCTAAGCATTAATAAGAACATCATCTGCTACAAAATTTTGTTTACAACAAAAAGAAAACACTAAAGGATGACCAACTTCAACATCAAATCAAATGCCAGATGGCGTTTCTCAATATCTGTGAAGAAAGTAAGACATTTTGACATAGAATAATCACACAAATCACATTTAATGGCTAGTCTACTTGCGCAAAACAAATAACAATTCGATAACCATCTGAAATCCACTTAAGCTCTTAGCAGTAAATAGTAGTTTTTTGGTAGATTACATCAGTCGGAGAAAGCAGGGGAGAATTCAGAGTAATGGCTGCCCTAACTAGCTTACCCATCCCCCTCACAATTGCCAAGATCTTTCCCTTCTTGATTTCATCTACACCCTCTTCCACCAGAAACTTCTCAACAGTTTTCTCCTCTGAAGGATCTCTTCAAGGAAGAAAGTAGAAAACTCCAGTAATCATGGATAGTTAATAGAGTAAAACGAAGAATAAGAACCACTTTAAGTCAAGTGCAGGAACATAAAACTCAACACTTGCACAGGCATAGACACAGGCAGGAGCCGCATCAGCACAACAAAATTGAACAGCTACATGTAGCAACTATGCAAAGTAGTTACATTGATGACCCCGCATTAATAC
This sequence comes from Turnera subulata, assembly GCA_028386065.3. Lineage (NCBI taxonomy): Eukaryota > Viridiplantae > Streptophyta > Magnoliopsida > Malpighiales > Passifloraceae > Turnera > Turnera subulata. The sequence goes on along the minus strand of JAKUCV010000610.1, from coordinate 46,848 downwards.
AATTCACACTGAGATGCATTATGCAGAAAAAACAAAGGATTAAGTTTAACAGCTATCAGAAGCATAGTATTGAAATGAAACAAACCATATGTAATATAAGCTACCTCATTACCTTGAGGAACTAAGAGCAGTCAATACATGACAGGTCAAGATTGTCAAACATGAAACATCAAAACCAATTCTATTACAGTATTGAGAACATTGCACAAGAAATCGAACTAATTCATCCCTGTACAAACATGGGTACATAGATTCACCGGACACAAGAGAGAGTAAGAGTTACAAACCTCAAGTACTTATAGTCACCTGCAAAGAAAAAGCAACAAGCAGAAAAAAAAAAATCACATTCTTATCCAAAATGAATGGAAAAAAAAAACAGGCATTAAAAAGAGAGGACAAGAATGAAGGAAAGAACCTATATCGTGGAGGAGAGCAGCGAGCTCGACGATTTCCATGGAGTCGGGATTGGAGGAGAGGCCTTCTTCGCGGGCGAGGGAGAGGGCGAGGTCCCTGACCCTCCACACATGAGCTGCGTCGTGGGACGCGTCGTTCCCTGCCATGGCTTTCTCCACCAACTTCTCCGCCTTCTTCACCGTCTCAACCCTCCCCATGTCTCCCTCTCTCTTCACTCTGCAGCCAAAAGCGACGTGTGAGCGAGAGGAAGACGAAGAGTATCGGTTGACTGGTAATGTGGACTCCGGTCTCCGGAGGTTTAAGAAGTTGGTAAAGAAGTGAAGACTTTTCGCTGTAGACAAACAACACACCAACATGGACTTGGAGACTGGAGTTAATCAAAGTATCAAACCACTTAAATTTATTTTTTATATATATATTTTTGGGTTCAAAATTAAATAAACCCCTTGATTTTGTTTTTGCCCAAAATAAACTCCTCCATTATAGATATCTTGATGTGATAACTCGGGTTAAATATATATTTGGCCCCTCTACTATATTTTTTTATTAAAAGAGCCATCTTTATTAAGTTAAACGATTTGAGTTGTACATACCAAAGATCTAGAAAGTAAAAGCATGCGAAAAATTTACAATAAGAATCCCTTTTAATATATTACAAAGTCAATAAACAACAAATCTTTATCATTCAAAAAAGTATTAACAATAGCACAATTATTCCAAATAGAGCCTATTCTCAGATCTAGTCCGCGCTGCAAAGAATACATTTCAAAGCGAAAATTTTGTTGTTCTTGAGCTTTCATAAGAGATACAACAAGTTCTTATTAAAAAAATAATTCAACATAACTTTTGACTTCTTCGCAAAAGACCTATTAACCTCACCAGAAAATGTGAGAACAACCTCCATTGAAGGAGAAAAGAAACCCACAAGAATGGGCAGAAAATCCAACTAAGTGAATAGATCTGGTAATAAATTATTAAGCCGACAAAGAATTTTTCTCTCCTCTCTCTTCCTACACTTTTATCTCTTTTCTCTCTAGAAGTTACATTGAAAAAGCCCTCCTAAAGGACTGCCTTCTGACAACATCATTTTTCTCTTCCAAAAGGTAGTAACTGGAGCTCACATAATTGCTTAATAATGGTCACGTCAACTAATCAAGGATTAAAAATCAGACAAGGAAACCAAATTAATTATTTAAGGGGGATAAAAAACATAATTAATCATAATTACTATAAAGGGACTATTCTTATTATTTTAGTATAGCAGGAGGACTAAACATATATTTATCCCTTCATAAACCTCATGGGCTTTGGCCTGCCTATAAAGCTATAAGAAGAATGCCAAGCCCAAATAGGCAACAGGAACAGAAACCAGATTGCTTAATTAGACCCAAAATTATGAAGCTTGAAATCGCGGGCTCTGGTTTTTGCCATCACATTACATGGCAAACATTTCGCAATTTCTTTCTATCTTCCTCTCTTCCTCCTGCAACTTCCTTTTCTTTTCAAGGAAAATAAATTGGTACACAAAAATACGAGAGCAAAGACAGAAGCTACGAGAGAAAGAGATAGAGAGGTTGGTCACGGGAATATTGACTCATTAAAAGAAAAAGGACAATGTAACAATTTAATTTGTTTCTCCTCTTATTATTGCTTTCACGCTAGATCTCTGGCCAAACTGGTTTTCCAGCATCATCATCACAATAAAAACATTCATAAGCTTATGGTTACATTACATCTCAATCACCTCACACTTGGATCTAGTAAAATTCCCAACAGAGACACACACAGAGACACAACACAGTGTCTTGACCTAACACCAACTTTTCTCTTCCCATCTTCCAAAAATTTTATTGACCCGTATTTTTATAACATAATGTGAAGATCAAACTTTCCAACTTTGTTTCCCTTAATAGGTTATGGCATGTTTGGAAACCCAAACATGCCGTAATTCCTTTTAAATGTATAATTGCCTAATTTATAAGCAGTATAACTAAAAGTTGTTTGTATCATCTGGCGCTTAGAATCTTGCACCACTAAACAATTGGAAGATCTCAAAATCTTTGTCTAGTATTATATGTCCAAGTCACGCACGAATAGACAGATAGCAACAAAATTAATTTGCCATCTACAGTTGTTGGATGTCAAATCAGGCTTATTATTATGGGGCCAAGAAAAAAGAACGCCCAAATATCAGTTTCACAATGGTGAAATTAACTCTCCTATCGTTTATCTGCTATTATATATATATTTTTTTTTTTGTATCGAGCCGCATGTGACTCACGTTTATTATAGACATGGGATTCCCGACCCATACTTTAGTTTTTTTTGTCAATAACTACTTTTAGTTATTTTGTTTCTAAGAAATTTTAGTCATAAAAATTAAAAGACGAATTGCTTTGACTCTAGTTAAAATCCGAGCGATACACGGGATCAATTCGTAATTAATTACAATGATCGGGATTGATGATTTTTTTAAAAAAAAATAAAACGAGTAAGATCTTATTTTTTATAAAAAATACAGCGAACAAGCCAAGGAATTTCGTTAATCCCTGCTTAGTTAACAATCTTTCTTCTCGACTGTATGATGTCACCTTGTTGATTTCGGACCCGTAATAATAAACAGATTTGGCCAACTACTTCTATTAATGCTTAACTATTTTTTTGTTTAATCTAAATACTTCCAAACAAAGCAAACAGCAAAGTCCTAAGAAAAAAACTGTGTAAGGCTTGAAATTAAACAAGAATTATTATTATGCCGGTCATATATTTGCTCCCTTTCTTTATTCAAAGGTAGCTACTGAAATTGGAATTAGAGGCCTTCAGCCTAACCACAGCATTTTAAAACCATATGAAATCAAAACGATGTGCCAACATTTAGTATTAGTATTGAAAGTTCAAACTAATTGTTTGTTCAAAGAAATTAAAAGATTTAACTAATTTTAAAATTTGTTGCTTAATCAATCAATATCCATAACCAGCAAATTACTCCTTCATGGGCGGCATCAATAAACTCTGCATCACGCATCTGCCAATTTCATTCCTTGACTTAGCTGCCATCACTACCTACGTTTGCGCCGCGAGACTTTAGATCTCCTCTTGTCCCTCTAATTAAAACGAATGTAGTACTATTATAATTTTATAAATAACATCCATTGGATTTTTTATATCAAAAAAACATCCATTGGATTTAAGAGAATTCAGTTACAATAAATGTCCACATTTGATGTCTATTCTTGTACATAAGCGCGGTCAAAACTCAAACGTGCATGATTTGATTCATTCAATAGCTTGGTTGGCAAGTAATAAATCGGGGAGAAACTAGAGTTTCCCTATTGACAATGAATCCAGTAGGAGATTGACTCGATTTCTAGTAAGGTTCCAGCCTTTTTCTAGCTAGTGTCCACCACCAACGTGTGTGGTTTCCACTTATCCTCATTTTAGATGATGTAGATGTTATTAATTATGATTCGTGAGCCAATATTACTAGATCATTTATTGATCAGAAGAATAGAAAAATTATAGAAATTTACTCTTAATTAACAAGTCTAAATTCCAATGATGCACCCATATTTTCTTTCAGCTATATTTATTTTGAGAGTTTTCTCCTATCAGAAATCTTACTTCAGTAATAATATATGGGTTTAATAGTAAAAACTATAAACCTCTAATTCTAAATGAAAATAGGTATGCTCCATCGTGTTAATGATTCAAAATAGTACTTCTTTTAGCGTTTCTCCACATTCTGCATTGCAGGTTGTAACCATCACTTTTCAATAGGTTTGTGGTGCCCACCTTTTCTTAAATCAAATTGTAGCTCACCTTAAACCTTTAGATATTAGGGAATTGAATGGTATTCTTTCTCTATATATATTATAGTAAATAAAGATAAAAATACTACACTTGTAATAATACTAACATATCCTTCAAATGATACATTTCCTATCGAAAGATGATCTCTAGGATTTTGTTGTCGTCAGGGTACATTAATTGCGAAGCAAATCGGTATGTAATTTTTAAATAACCACCATAACAAGTGACAAGCTAGCAATCTATAAGCATGGGGGTGTGAATCTTCCCAGTTTTGGACTGCTAAACTAAGCTTCGCAATTCCCTTAATAGTTCCATAATAGTTCCATATAAAGGAAAAATTGAAATCAGTATAATATTCCATATTAGGCAGGGCGATGAGATTAATCTATGTGGATTATGAAGGTGAACTTTATGAAATTATATGTGGAGCTTGCTGTTCGGAGCCAGGTTTCGAGCTTATAGGATAGCGCTATGCTTATGAAATCATCTCTGACAATGATATACATATTTTTTGGACTGTGGAATATATAATTAATTAGACCAATTAATTTACTAGTACATTAATTTTTGGATCCATAACCAATTACACTTATATTCAGGCCTTGTCTACTGAGCCAGGCCAATCCAATCCAAGGCTTATTTGCAATCCGCATATAATCCAGGCTATAAATAATTAACGCTGATGAAACAATAAGCACCCATTAATAGAGACTCTTAAAAGCAAATGGACAGACAAGAAAAAGAAAAACAAGATAATTAGCGTGCGAGCTTTCAAGAGCCATATATATATAATATACCCCTCCATTTTTTTTTTTAGAGGAAATATATACCCCTCCATTTGAAACTTCATTAGTGGTGTTCCAATTTTTGTGCTTTCTTGTAGCAACATTTTGTAAAACATATTTATACATTTATAATGTACGTCTCTACCACCTTTTTTTTTGCCGAGAGTCCTCGACCACTTGAAAAGCAAATTCGAGGAGTAGGAATGCTTATATTTTTTAAGGGATATTATAGGTAATTAGGATTCAATTTCAAACTTTTAACGCGCACAAGATTAAGGTACGACCAAGGTATAATATTCGTTGATAATAAAATACTAAGAATTTGTGTATAACATTCATGAGGGACCAAATTTTAAACAACAAATCCGCCACAATTAATATAAGAAACAAACAACAGATAAGTGGGTGTTGAAGAAGGAAATGGTCAAAGAAATGCACCTCCAGAGTCAAAGTGAAATAGCACATTGAATAGGACATGTACAGTGATAAACTAACCATGCGGGTAAGTAGTCAAGTAGAGGCAAATTAGCGGAGGAAAAAATTCCATCTACATATGGACAAATAAAATGAAGAACTTTAACTATGAAATATATATGTTCTCTATCAATCGCTCTAATTAAACCAGTTGGTAAGGTTGAAGGCATTTCTTTTTTTTATTACTTTCCAGACAAATTTAGATAGAGGGAAAGTATCCAAGACTAGCTAGGACAGTTCCTCCTTTAATAAAGGACAACATGACACTATTTTTTAAATTACTAAATTTCTTAAAAATTGTATAAATTACTAATGTGATTGAAAAAATCATAACATCTATATAGTTATCTCTAGGCGATTCAGATTCAATTTGTGACACTTCCAATTTTTTTTTTTATCTATCTTCTTTTTTTTTGAGAATGATCTATCTTTATGTGATTGAATTGGACATTTTATATAGTGGATTAATGGACAATTTGCTTGTTTTATTAGGTCTATTAGTTTCACATTTGGTATTTGGAGCCTCCCAATTGGTATTTACAGCATACACGAACATTCGAACCCGAGACATCACTTAAACGTAACCAACCAAATTGGGTATTAGGTCTCCATTTTTTATGGTTAATATATTCTGAAAAAATAAAACATAGTGGATTAAGGGCTGTTAAACTCCCTAAATCTCAAATATTGTAACGCATCAAGATGGCTGATTTCTTTTATGCTATGGATACCTTTTTTATGCGGAAAAAATATGTTATGACGATTTTGCACATCATCGGTGAGAATCACAGACAAGTACAAGTTCTATGTTTTTTCTCTTTAATTGAATCTCACATCTATAGTTTGCAGTGGTCACTACGGCACCGTAGAAGTGATAACGTGGACTAGGTGAAAACGTGTAAGATCAAAGACTAAGACACGAAGTCCAAGTCATCCATGGAATACCAAACCATATAAATAGTAATTTCCCTCTAATTAGCCTACGAAACAGAAACGAAAATAATATAAAAACATCAACCAACAACACGCATTTAAAAAAGAGTGGCGATATTCTACAAGGCTACTATATAGTTTTGGAGAGATTTTATTACTTTGACTATTAGCCGAAACTTCTAATTATTTAGATAGATAACAGTAAGCCCAAGCAAACCCAACCGCTCCATATTACCCTTCTCTTCCATCCATGTCGACCACTTCCCTTCCCCGTGTCTCCTCCTCCAATGGACGATACCCTCAAGGAATCACCACCTGACACCAAACCCAAATCTTCTTCCCGCTTCCTACGTTGTTTTGGAGTGTCCGGGAAACCTAAAGAAAAACCCATGAAGGTAGTTGTGGAACCAGGCGAAGGCAAGAGGAAGAAGCAATGGTTTTCTTGGTCAAAGTTTCGCATCAAGAACTCCAGCACCAAGACCGTCCCCGTCGACTCTACTACCGGTATAATACCCGACGGGAAGGTGAAGAGTAGTAGTAGTAGTGATAAAGCTCATGGATCAAAGTCGTCAAAGCCGAAGAGGAAGGCCGAGAAGGTGATCACCACAAAGCATCAAATTCCGGTCAGTAGCAGAAAAGAACCTCATCAAGTTCCGGCGAGAGTTAGTTCTGATAAAACAACTTCAAAGGAGGTACATCAAGAGGTGAGTTTTAACATAAAACAACGGTTCTTTATGTTTTTTTTTTTTTAAAAGAGTCAAATCAAAGTTCCATTCAATAATATTGGGTTAGGATATGGAGGCAGTAAACAGGAATTAATTTCTAATTATATGTACAGATTAGGGTGTTTTTGCAGTAATTTGAGTGTTTTTTGCTATAGTTATGATGTATTTTTTGGTACAGACATGGCACGGATCTGAACAAGACATCATCCTCGAAAATGGGAAACCTTTGGATCATGTGGATACACCCAAGGGCAGCACGAGTTTAAGAAGATTGTCTTTTTGCCGGAAAATCGATGCTATAAGAACCGGATCATCCAGCCGCCCGGGTTCACCCGAGCCCAGGACGAAGTCAATCCGAACCGTGTCGGTTACCCCCCGTGCCGTCTCCGTCCCGACCCCAAAACCGATTCTAGAAAAACCGGCATTATTATCAACCCAGCCGGTAAATTCACGGGTCGTCACGGTAAGGAAGGAAAAGAAAGAGAATGAGGCAGCGGGAAACCAACTCGACCCGATAATTGGCTTGTCAATTCTGTTGGTGACCCTAATTATAATGGTTCTATGGGGTCGTGTATGTGCCATTCTCTGCACTTCTGCATGGTTCTATTTCATCCCTCGCATAAGAACCGGAGCTGACCAGGACACCCCGAAAAATGGCTCGGCCGAACCGAATTTCGACTCCGAGGAATACAAGAAGAAGGTGGTTTTGGAGGGTCTTCTTGAGAGGAAGCGCCGGTCCAAGCCATCAATTTAGCACCAGGTCTTTCTGTTTTTTGGGATGTACACATTTTTTTTCTCTTCAATTTTTTTTTTCCCCCCTTACCTGTTTGCTAGCTATGGCCATGTTATCTATTTTTCTTGAGCCGGATGGCATTTTGTGTAAATTGGTAATAGACTGACGTCTAAAATTGTGACAAAGTTAGTCAAAATTTTCTTTAAGAATTGGCCACGAGGATGTCACGCGATGTTGAAATGTGAAGCCCTTGTATGATTTTGTGGACGTAGACCCCGGAGTGGTGGCTAAGCTAATACATGGCGGCCAGTTGCCTTGTCTTTGTTACTGCCTCGTGTATTGCTCCACCAAAACCATTGGGATAATAAGTTAAATTATAGATGAATGATATCGGGTTATTTTATTTCTTTTTTATTTGGGTCGTATTTTCTCAATCTAATTATAAATATTCTATTCAAGGAGCTTATCCAGTGAGCTAAGCAGGTTTATGTGTAGTTATTCGAAGCTTCAATATGAAAAATTGATTTAGAAGACAAACATTTGCTAATCCACGGACCAATTCAATTTTCTATGGATTTGGCGCTACCAACTGCAAACCCGTTTATTTTCTCCAAGATCACCCGGCCCCTTCACCTGTAATTAATTCATAATAATGAGCTAATACCTTCTAGATTATTCTGCTAATAATCTACTGCACGTCAGGTTAGGAAAGCCGGCAATTCCATTTTTTGTGAAAACAAAAAAAAAAGAAGTTGAGGGGACGCTCTCCACCCATGGCTAAACCAAACTACCGGGTTGTAAAGAGAAGGCTCATAATGATATCTACAGATTATCGACATAAACCAATTAAGTCAACCCTCTGAATATCTGGTAATTTGTATGAAAAGGGATTAATTTTTCTTAACAGACTATAAAAATTCTTGTTTTGTTCATTAAAAGAAAAAATAGTTCATCTATGCCTAAAACTACATATACAGGTTTTCTTCCATAAAGTAAATTAACTATTGAATTTATCGAGATGGAATTGGGATCGGAGATGGGAATGATAATCCAATTTATTACACAATATGAATAACCTGATCATAATGAAATCATGTTTGAATATTGTGAAACCACAAAATGAATTATATTCTCTTTCTTATTCCAATTCCAAGTATATACCAAACATAGGTAGATTTAATGAGATTCTATTGTTGACCATATCCACGATGGGTCATTGCCTTCAAATAAAGTTCTTGGATTGCTTAATTGCTTCGACACTTGGGAATGTAATCACGTTAGGGAGACATGTGATAGTGTAGCTTATGAATTGGCACAGATGGGCACTTCGGTAGGAAGATCCATTTGGGATGTTAGATTTTGATGCTATCCGCATTCTCATTCTCATTATACTAATGCTTCTTAATATGTATGAAACCTATTATGATGAGCACAATAATCTGGCCCAGACGATCCCATCCCTACACAGTCAAGTCCTGTTCATTAAGAGAGAACTAACTCAATGCACGGAAGCTCATGTAAAGGTAGATTAACCCATTAGACAAGCTAATCTATTGAACCCCACAGACCGTGGCAGATAATATGTAAATATTACTGTAAGTGTTCGCTGAACCCGGTGATTTGCTTTGGGTCTGGACTGGAAGAGCCTCCCCTTAACTTAAACTTTTAATTAAAAAAAAATTAGCCTATTGAGTAAAACAACCTAAAAATTGGATCAGTGTGCTTGCTAACTAGAAAGATATCTAGGTAAAACAAGCTTAATGTAGCCCTGTGGCCCTCACTCACAACCAAAAAGGAAAGAACGAAATAACCGACAAAAAAAACCTCTAATTTTATGTAGGAACAAAAAGCTTCTTTCTGCACTGGTACACTGCTTCTTGCACTATATGGTGATGTGGAGTAGACAAGGCTGTGAATATAATAACTGCAAATGCTTCAAGGCGTGCTGCTAATGCCACTTTCCTTAAGACAATATTTGCCACCACCTCTTACTCTAAAGTCGGTATGCAACGGTGTTTTGCAAATTTGCCTCGGAGATACAATGAAGCCCCTAGTTAAAGATGTCTTGCCTAAACACCACAACCCTTGATCACTTTCCGAATACAAGCAGAATATCTATTTTATATGATAACCCTGCAGTGGTATACCATATAAAAGGCAAAGTATTTTATTTGGTGAGTGAAAAAGTAAAACACAATTTGTTTTACTTTTGGTAAGTAGGAAAAGTAAGTGAACCAGTTGGAGAGAAAAGAAGGAAACTAAAACAGAATTTGTTTTGTACGTTTGGATACTTTCTGATGTCTGGAAATGAGAATGAGTGGCCTATTTATAAGCCTTCATGTATCTTTTCCAAAAGACACATTTAATCCAAAAGTTACAGCCATTAAATTCAAACTTAAATTTGTATCTTTTCCAAAAGACACAATACAAAAGGATGTAACTTTTCATTTTTAAACTCATTTCCAGTAGATACCTTTTACACCAAAAGGTACAAATATAATTCCTCTTTATATTATAAAAATCCTCCAACATTCCCCCACCATTTTTATAATACCTTGCAATTCGATAGTTCTGGAAATCTTATGCATAAATGAAAATGTCGGTGAGACTTGAATTTTCACTTAGTGAATCGTGTATCGCCAATCGGAATTGTCAGTAGACTATGCTTTGAACTAACATCTTCCATATTGACTGGTTGGACCACATATCCACACACAAGATTTCTCATCCAGAAATGTGATCTTTATAGCCGACACGTTAAAGGCCTTGTGTCTTGTATCTGTTCATGAGTGCTGTTAGAGTTCAAGCCACAAAACTCCTAGAGGCGGCCATACTTCCACTCACATAGGTAGTCTCTATATCCTTAGTGTTCCCGTTATAAACACTTTCGCAAATACATGCCATAGAGATCTATTAAGAGCATAAGCTCACCCTTTCTCTTGTCCTAACGGGTACCAAGCACTCTTATCTTGGGATGGAATTTAAAGTGAGTGCTTGCCAGTCATCCTAATAGTGTACTTTGACTCATTGAACTCAAGATTTGATGTTTTATCAAACGTTGAGTCGAGGTTCCACTATTGGTGACCTATAGAAATTGGCTTGAGACCCATCCCATTAGAGGTCTTACTTACCTTATCTCTGGTAAGTCCTTTTGTAAAAGCATCTGCCAAGTTTTGTTGTGACCTCACAAAATCAATGGTGATCACCGAATTTCTTATCAATTCTTGTACATAGCTATGTCTTAATCCGATATGTCTAGATTTTCCATTGTAAACTTGGCTATATGCTTTAGACAATGTGGCCTGACTGTCACAATGTATTGATATGGGAGAAATTGGTTTGGGCCACAGCGGAATCTCATAAAGTAAATCTTTTAACCATTCCGCTTCTTTGCTAGCAGATGTTAAGGCCACAAATTCAGATGCCATAGTGGAGTCTGTGCAAAGAGTTTGCTTTTTAGAGCTCCAAGATATTGCACCCCCACCAAGCATGAAGATCCATCCAGTTACAGATGAATAATCATCTTTATTAGAAATCCAACTAGCATCTGAAAATCCTTCTAACACCGAAGGATATCCGGTATAGCATATACCATAGTTCATAGTTCGTTTTAAGTACCTTAAAACTCTATGAACTGCCTGCCAATGTTGCTTACCCGGATTGCTAGTAAATCTGCTTAGCTTTCCAACGGCAAATGCAATGTCTGGCCTTGTACAGGTCATTGCATACATCAAGCAGCCTATAACCTTTGAATATTCCAGTTGTGCTACCGGACTTCCTTGATTTTTAGCCAACTTCAAGTTTGGATCAAATGGAGTAGATACCGGAGAACTCTCCAGTTTCTCAAACTTGTTGAGTATTTTCTCAATGTAATGGGATTGTGACAATGTAATCCCATTACTACTCCTTATAATCTTTATACCAAGAATTACATTTGCTTCTCCCATATCTTTCATATCAAAATTTTCTGACAAGTACTTCTTGGTATTCTCAACTTGATCCATGTCCGTGCCAAATATAAGCATGTCATCTACGTATAAGCAAATAATCACACCTTTTCCATCTTTGAATTTGCTATATACGCATTTATCAGATGTGTTAATCTTGTAACCATCTGCAAGCACAACCTCATCAAACTTTTGATGCCATTGCTTAGGTGCTTGTTTAAGTCCATACAAGGACTTCTCAAGTTTACAAACCTTATGTTCTTGTCCTTGTAGGACAAAACCTTCTGGTTGTTCCATGTAAACTTCCTCATCCAATTCACCATTCAAGAATGCTGTTTTAACATCCATCTGGTGAATAACCAGGTTATGTATTGATGCAAGTGCAATCAATAATCTTATTGTAGCAATTCTTGCTACTGGCGAATAGGTATCAAAATAATCTACTCCTTCTTTCTGAGTAAATCCTTTCGCCACCAACCTGGCCTTGAACTTATCAATAGTTCCATCAACCTTCATTTTCCTTTTGAAGATCCATTTGCATCCAATCGGTTTGGAGCCTGGTGGTAGGTCTACTAATTTCCAAGTTTTGTTACCCATTATAGAATCCATTTCATCTTGGATTGCTTCTTTCCAGAAGGCTGCATCCTGTGACTTCATAGCTTCACTATAAGTCTTAGGATCTTCTTCTATATTGTAACAAAATGGTACATGATTTTCAGTACCTTCTTTTGTACCTTCTACTAGGTAATAAAAGTCCGATGACTGTGTAGTTCTTTTAACTCTTTTGCTCCTTCTTTGCTCAAGTGCATCACTTAAATCTTCCTTTGTATTTGAGTTTGGAATGTCAAGTGGAGATGCTATAGATTTTTGAATGGAATTGAATCTTGTCTCATCAAATAAGGCATCCCTTGATTCAATAACAGTATTAATTGTTATTGCATCATTAGGTTCTATAACCATGAACCTATAAGCCTTACTATGATGTGCATATCCTATGAATATGCATTCAATTCCTCTTTCGCCCAATTTCCTTTTCTTAGGCTCAGGAACTCTCACAATTGCTCTGCATCCCCAAACTCTTAGATGACTAAGATTTGGTTTTCTTTTGTTCCAAAACTCATATGGGGTGATCTTGCTCCTTTTATTAGGAACTCGATTCAATATGTAAGTGGCAGTTAATATTGCCTCACCCCAAAATCCTAATCCCAAACCGGAATTAGAGAGCATGGCATTTGCCATCTCTACCAGAACACGGTTCTTGCGTTCTGCAACACCATTTTGTTGTGGTGTATATGGAGCTGTTGTTTCATGGACTATCCCAGTTGAATTAAAGAAACTTGGATCATAGTATTCACCACCTCTATCAGTTCTTAATCTTTTGACATGTGATTCACAATGCAATTCAACCTCTAGTTTAAATGCTCTAAATTTATCCATTGCTTCATCTTTAGAATGCAACAAATAAACATAGCAAAATCTAGAGTAATCATCAATAAAAGTAACAAAATACTTCTTTCCACCAATAGTAGGATTACTATGCATGTCACAAACATCACTATGTACCAATTCAAGAATCTTAGTATTTCTTTCAACTTTTGGAAATGGATGTCTTGTGATTTTAGTAAGCATGCATGTTTTGCATTGTTGATCACTTTTGTTAGTGTTAGGAATTATTTCCATTTTCATCATATCTTGCATTTTCCTAACATTCACATGTCCTAACCGATTATGCCATAAGGAAAAAGAAGAAGAATCAACAGTATAAGCAGCAACATACTTATTCTTATTATTGATATTTAACTTGAACATATTCTCATACATGTAGCCTTTGCCAACAAAGACACCACCCTTAGATAGAATAAACTTGTCTGCCTCGAAAACCATTTTGAAGCCAAATTTGTTCAGCATACTTCCGGACACAAGATTCTTCCTTATCTCAGGCACATAGTACACTTCTGTGAGTGTAAGTGTCTTTCCAGAGGTGAACTCAAGATCAACACTTCCTTTGCCTTTGATAGTTGCTTTAGTAGCATTCCCCATGTATAAATTTGAACCATCTTCTAAGGGCTCAAAGGTCTTGAAGAAATCTTTGTCCTTGCAGACATGTTTTGTTGCTCCGGAATCTATCCACCAAGCACCATCATCTTGTACCATATTGATTTCAGAAATCATGGCTACAAACTTATCAGTTGATGGTGCATCATTCTTGCCTTGAATTTTCTTCCTTTTGAGAAGTCGGCATTCAGACTTGTAGTGTCCAGGCTTGTTGCAATTGAAGCACACAACCTTCTTCTTGATGGACTTATTGTCTTTAAAGCTACTAAATTTTCGCTTTTTAGACTTGCTTCCTTGTCCATCCTCCACCAAGTGCACTTTTGACACTTGTGAGTCTTGCTCTTTATCTTCTTCTTCTTTACGAAGGCTCTCCTCAATTCGGAGTTCATTTCCAAGAGCTTGAAGACTAATGTCTTCTTTCTTGTGCTTCAACTGCTTCTTAAATTCCTTCCATGAAGGAGGCAACTTATCTATAATAGATGCTACAATAATGCCTTCATCCATGTTCAAATTATGATGCTTGAATGTACCAAGAATATGCTCAATTTCATGAAATTGCTCCATAACAGATTTATTGTCTACCATGCGATAATTATTGAAATTGGAGACAATGAACTTCTTACTTGTAGCATCCTCCTTTAAGTATCTCTGTTCGAGCAACTCCCACAAGTCCTTTGCTGAAGCAGAGTTGTAGTATGTATCGAACATAGTGTCTGACGCAATGCAATCATCATTATCCCATTTGTTCCGCTTGATAGCATCCTTCTTTGTTTCATCCTCCTTTTCTTCTGACCTGGGCTCCTTGAGAACATACAAAATTCCCATTGCAGCAAGTAGAAAATGCATCTTCTTTTGCCATCTTCGAAAGTAACCATCATCAAAGCATTCCAACTTTGCGAAGTTTGGCTCCTTTGGCACAACAACCTTGTTCTTCCCCATAATGCCGAATATTGTCTTAAGATTGTAGGAACAAAAAGCTTCTTTCTGCACTGGTACACTGCTTCTTGCACTATGTGGTGATGTGGAGTAGACAAGGCTGTGAATATAATAACTGCAGATGCTTCAAGGCGTGCTGCTAATGCCACTTTCCTTAAGACAATATTTGCCACCACCTCTTACTCTAAAGTCGGTATGCAACGGTGTTTTGTAAATTTGCCTCGGAGATACAATGAAGCCCCTGATTGAAGATGTCTTGCATAAACACCACAACCCTTGATCACTTTCCGAATACAAGCAGAATATCTATTTTATATGATAAACCTGCAGTGGTATACCATATAAAAGGCAAAGTATTTTTTTTGGTGAGTGAAAAAGTAAAACACAATTTGTTTTACTTTTGGTAAGTAGGAAAAGTAAGTGAACCAGTTGGAGAGAAAAGAAGGAAACTAAAACACAATTTGTTTTGTACGTTTGGATACTTTCTGATGTCTGGAAATGAGAATGAGTGGCCTATTTATAAGCCTTCATGTATCTTTTCCAAAAGACACATTTAATCCAAAAGTTACAGCCATTAAATTCAAACTTAAATTTGTATCTTTTCCAAAAGACACAATACAAAAGGATGTAACTTTTCATTTTTAAACTCATTTCCAGTAGATACCTTTTATACCAAAAGGTACAAATATAATTCCTCTTTATATTATAAAAATCCTCCAACATTTTATACCAAGCATAAAGAGGATCAGCGAATGTAGTTTTTTAAAACAGGAAAAAATCTAAGTTTTTAAGACGACTTTATTGTGGTTTAGTGGCCGACCTGTTCGGGTTGCATTAGTACATAAACTTCTGGATATTATTAGTAATTAAAAACAGAAAATGATATTTCTTCCCAGAATGGACACAAGCGCACTGGGCCACTTAATTGTTTGGTTACAGCTTTTACAAAATGCTCCTGGCCCAAGCCTGATCGAAATCAGGCCCTAAGTTTATCAGCTCAGTTCGGCCCATATACGAGTCGGTCTCGGATCCTGGATAGTTAAAAATACGCCCTAACCCTAACTCAGGCCATTCGTTCACCTTCACTAAAATTGCTTCTTCCTAGCAAGGCATAGCTCATCGCCTCTCTCAGCCGCCAACCATGGTAACCCTTCTCCCCTCTCCTCTCTCCCTCGTCACTTCATTTCCTTACGCTTCTTGCTGGATCCGTTTAGTTAACATCAATATCCAAGTTAACCTAAGTTATTAATCTCTCTATTGTCGTCTTCGAGTCCTGGAGTTTTGATTTTAAATCACTGGTTACTGCTCATGTAAGTTAGATCTATTAGGAATTTAATGTTAATCTACTTCTGTTCCATAAGGGTTTTTTTTTTTTTTGTTTACAGTCAGCGGATTATCTGAACCTTTTGATAGTTTAAAGTGATTCCTCAGTTTTATTTCTGGGTAGTGGTTGAGGTGCTTTGGTGTTAATGTTATGTGTTAGTTGGTGTTACTTTGTTCGATTCTGCTAAAGCTTATTTCTGTTACAGGTGAACGTTCCCAAGACGAAGAAGACCTACTGCAAGAGCAAGGAGTGCAGGAAGCACACCTTGCACAAGGTCACCCAGTACAAGAAGGGGAAAGATAGTCTTGCTGCTCAGGGAAAGCGTCGTTACGATCGCAAACAGTCTGGTTATGGTGGTCAGACCAAGCCTGTCTTCCACAAGAAGGTAAAATAATGCTCTGATTCTGTTCACAAACAAACACTAACTGATTGTTATGATCTTTATTGTTAAGTTTTTATCTTTTTGGTTAACTGATGAGGAGGCCTGGGATGATTTTGTTATTTGCCTACATTGTCTGATTGTCTAACCATGACTGAGACGTTTGTACTAGCTTCTGAGGCCTCCTCTTTCCTTTGTATTGGGTATCTATGATTTGAATAATGTTAGGGTTTTATTGGTTGGTAGTTTATAATAGTGTTTAATTTCTGTGAAGCAAGGGGAAGCCTAGGATGGTTTTTAAAGATTTGCCTACATTGTCTGAATGTGTTATGTCAGAGACAACGTGAATTAGTTCTGAGGCTTCCCTTTTTCTTATTTTCTTATTTTACTTTTTACCTTCTTTTAAGTTGGACTGATGTTGGTTCATCTTATTTTAACAGGCCAAAACCACAAAGAAGATTGTGCTGAGGCTGCAATGCCAGGGTTGCAAGCATGTCTCCCAGCACCCAATCAAGGTTGGTCATTTGACGAGCCTTCTTATTTTGCTTTTCCATTCCTTCCTTCAGGGCTAATGTTTTGTGTTTTTGGTTCTGCTGCTGTTTACTTCAGAGGTGCAAGCACTTTGAGATTGGTGGAGACAAGAAAGGGAAGGGAACATCTCTTTTCTAAATTCGTCCTGTTGCTCTTACGCTTGTTAGAATTCAGAAGCCAGTGTTGGATATTTTTGTTTTGTTGACTTGTTTTAAGTTGTATCAGCGTTGAGCTGCTTTTATGACTCTTGCTCTTATCAAATGACTGTTAGATTATTATGGATGGAATCCTTGATGCAATGCTTTGTTTGAATTTATATATCGTTGCCTAAAACAGTAGTAAGCTTATAGGTTGAAATTTTATTCTAGCATTTCTTTTCCTAACATAGATTTGTTTCAATTGCTGCTAAGATAAGGATGCTGCAGACCTGCGTTCTTGCAGTGAAGAGAAAGCAAGCCCCATTTGTTTTCCCATCTGAGCACACATTTTATTCGGTTATTAGACAGTTTTGGGGTAAACTTTGCGAGTTACTGAATTTTTTTTACAATCTTTAGACAGGTTGGTAGAGGTGTCATTTGAGTTTTTCGACCTCATCTTAATTTGAGCTCTATTGTTGTTTCTCCCATCTCCATGATCAATGGTGTACACTATAACCGTTAGGAATTGTAGTTACGTCCATCTGCATCTGCCCCCACGACGATTTACTTTTAACTCTTCCTATCACTAACCTGAGTTTTCTGTGTGGAATCACTGTCCACGGTTGTTTCTATATGAGAGGGTACAATAAATTTCAACCAAAAGTAGGGTTCAATAAATCATTGCAGTTGTAATTATATGTAGTTATATTTAACTTTTTATTTAACAATGGTGTCATGTTTTTCTTTCGGCGAAGTCCATGGTGTCATGTTACTACTATACAAATTATATCCACAAAGGCAAAACAATACAGCCCAGTCCACTGGGAAAGCTGCATCCCTTCGAGAGGCCAGCGCTCCTGACAAACCCACCATAGTTGCCGAACTTGGGGCAAAAGCTAAGTCCACATCCCTCTGCGAGGTCTGTACTAGGCCTCTTTACCGGGCCCGAGTGCAAAACCGGTCTCTCCTTTCATGGCGGCCTCAAAAGATTTTTAAAAATATTGATTAACGGTTCCACCCTGATTAGATCTCGATAAAATTTTGGTTATGTATGTGAACTCTTATCAAATTTTACTATTTTAGCTTTATGAACTCTCGTTTTTGTGGGTTCGATTGCCTTGCGGCTTCGTTTTTCAATAGCTTCACTCAGCCTTAATTTAAGAAATATTTTTTTTATGACTCAATTATTCCTCCTCATCAAAAGTAATACAATCAACAGACCCGTTGAAGTTTGAAGTGTAATTTTATTGAGCTTCTTTTCATGCCAAAAAAAATAATAATTTGAGAGGGTTAATAAAGCATAAGTTTAATCTTTTCTTTTCCGTATTTATCATTTATCCCTATCAAACCCGACTTAGGAATGCAGACTTCTCTAAATCCATTTGGGAAGAGATCAAAGTGAAATCCATGTCAACCAAAAACAAAGTGAAACTTATTGATTAGCGACCGAATATCTATCATTTACTTTCCTATTGTCCAATTTTTTATTTCCTAACCCAATATATATTTTTTTAAACTCATGGCCAACTTTATCAATTACTTCACAATTTTTCTATTACATATAAATGGAAGATGTCGCTCACGATTCAAGAAGCACCTATAACATTCATTGCCTATATACGACAAACTTTTAACTAGTGATCATTACTAGGACAGGTATCTTTAACTAAATCTCTTGATTTCGGACAAATGCGAGAGAAGTAAGAAGAGGATAAGAGGAAGGTCTCCGTTTCACCTGCGAAAGAAAGCAAACCCAGAGAAAGTAATAAACAACATCATCCTCTAAATTCTAAAGATCACCAAATTTGCCTCCACCATGTCACTCTCAACCAAAACCCTACTACACCCAACAATCTCCATATCCGCCCAAACCCATCAACACACCCAGCCCTCTTCCTCCCTCTCCCTCCCCCTCACCGCCACCGCGGGCGGCCATTTCCCCGCCGGCGGCGGAAGGCTTTTCGCCACCACCCCCGGAGCCCGCACCAGACCTTCCCTATGGTCGTCGACGAACACCACCCCTGCCTCCACCACCCGCATCTACAGCCTCGTCCCCATGGTCATCGACGCGTCGTCCACCGGCGAGCGCGCTTACGATATATTCTCCAGGCTCCTCAAGGAGCGCATCGTCTACATCAACGGGCCCATAGATGAGTATATGGCCCAAATCAAAGTCGCCGAGCTCCTCCACCTCGAGGCCGAGAACCCCAACAGGCCTATCTACATGTACATTAACTCCCCCGGCGGCGAAGTCGTCGCTGGTTCGTTTTTCCAATTCGAAACCCTAATATGATTTGCTACCATTTCCTATTTATTCGTAAATTGGATTATAATTCTGGGTTAGGTTTTTAACCTTTTTGTGTTCCGGTAATGATGATATGTATTAGAACCAAATTGAGGATTTTGAAATTGAAATGGTGATTTGAGCTAATCAGAGCCACTAATTTCTACGATATCATCTTCTTATGCTTTTGGCTGCTTTGTCATGGTTGGTCTAATTTGTTAGGCTTGAAAATTTATTGTGTTTTGTACAGTTTGGAAAAAGTTTGGGTTTTGATTGTGGTGTCACCGGTTGTGTGTTTCTTTTTTCTTCTTTTAATACAGGGCTTGCTATTTATGACACCATGCAATTCATAAGGGCTCCAGTCAGGACCATTTGCTTGGGACAAGCTGCGTCTATGGGTTCTCTCCTGTTGACTGCGGGTGCACCGGGTCAGAGAAGTGCGCTTCCGAATTCAACAATTATGATTCATCAACCATCTGGTGGTTACAGGGGGCAGGCAGCGGATATGATGATTCATACTAAGGAGATAATGCGTGTTTATGACAAGCTGAATCAATTGTATGTAAAGCACACGGGTCAGCCGTTGGAAGTAGTTCAGAAGAATATGGACAGGGATTTTTTTATGACCGCAGAAGAAGCAAAGGAGTTTGGGCTTATTGATGAGGTGATTGACCGAAGGAAGACGCCGCTGGCCCCAGAGGCTGCTGGTAAGGAGAGCTAGGAAATGGTTTCAGTTAGTGAAGGTGTTTTTTTATGTTTGCATAGTTATATCTCTGGATTTTGGTTTATTGTTTAAGGAGGGATGCCATGTTCCATTGTCATCAAGTCTAGTCTTATCTCATGTTTGCATTGCAAAATATACCTAACTACTGAATGATTTGATTGTTGCTAAGCTTAATATACTCACCCAATTGTTGTACTGAGATTAACCATTCATCTTCTGTGGTATATGAACTTTTTACTGCTTCATTTTCATGGTTCGCGTACTTCTCTGTGTAATGCTGCTAAATTTGGTCCAGGACTTCTTGTATCAATATTTTCCTTGAACATATTTCTAGCATGTTGTAAATTTGCATGATTGAGGTCGGTGAGACTTTTCAGTATGAATATAGGATCATATGGCCATGACGATTTTAATCTGTTGCTGGTTCAACTCTGAATCCTGCGCAGAGGATTAGAGAACTTTGGGCTGCAGATTACAGACCTGTAAACTCTGCTCAGTTAGGGGCTTTGATACTGCAAAAAATTGTTGCAATAGTTTCTTTTGTGGATAGGATGAATATTAATTGTAGATGTCAAGCCATGACAAGAGAACAGTGATTAGGAGGACTCATCTTACTGTTGAAGTCCTGCACAAAATGGTCATGATGAGGACCAATTGGCCACTTTTGGATTATTTAGGAATTGGGTGGGAGACCAATTGGCAGTGTGTTCTCTTGGATCTTTGAGATCATGCCTGAGATTGTCTGAATTTCTAAGTATGACAAAGAAAACATGAATTAGTCCCGGGGCTTCCTTTTTTTCCTTTCCTTCTTATTTTAGAGCTACACTGATATCCATTTGTATCATTAAAACAGGCAGTAACGGGAGTGCTGCTGCTTCAGGGCCACAATCACGTTTTTCAGGTCCCGATCAAGGTTAGTCGTTTGGACAAGTTACTTATCTGGTTTTCCAACTCTTTGCTTCAGGCCTAATTTTTTTTTTTGTTTTGCAACTGTTGTCTTCAGAGGTACAAGCACTTTGAGATTGGTGGAGAGAAGAAAGGCATTTTGCAGGACCCAATCAAGGTTACTTATTTCACAAGTTGCTTATTTAGTTTTCCAACTCCTTCCTTGCACGCCTAATTTTGTTGCTTTTACTACTGTTCTCTTCAGAGGTGCAAGACGTTGGTGGAGGACAAGAAAGCAAGGGAACATCTCTATTATAAATTCCCCCTTTCCCTGCTCTGCACCTTTTAGAACTCAGAAGCCAGTGCTGGATATTTTTTGTTTCACTGAATTGTTTTTAAGTCCTGTCAAATGTTAACGTGACGATGTCTTTATATTGTCAGCAGACTGGTATTAAGTTAATATGAAAGGTATTAATTCTTACTATTTTGGTCGGATTTAATGTTTGTTACAATGAACGTTCAGGGTGTTACTCATGCTTGTTTGGGTGGATGGGGTGATATGGCCGCTACTACCTTTCTCTCTTAGGAAACGATTTCTTTATGCAATTGTTTCTAAATCATTAATATTATATTTTCTCTTGTTTTTTTTTTTAAATAACAGCAGATTTTTTGGGGGGCAAAGAAATAGTATCCAGATTCATATATTTTGACAAAAACAGAATAATAATATGAAGAACTAGTAAAATAAACTCTTATTAGATAAAATTAATAATATAAACTGACAAGTAAATGAAATGAATTAAATTTGATGGGATGGGATGATAATAATAATAATAATGCTCTATAAAAATTGTAAGGATATTAGTCAGACACATCTCCCAGATTCCATTACACTCCCCAAAGATACTAATTTGGCAAACGACATGGATCTCATAAATATAGTGATTGCCGTAACCAGTGATTACCATTAGGACACATAGTTTTAATTTCCCATTTTCGGTGCTCTCCGTTTCTGGCGGATTCGAGAAGGGATAAGACAAGAAGGATAAGAGGAAGGTTTCGATTCACCAGCACCAACAAGCAAGCTCCCACAGAGAAATTCATTATTAGATAGCTCAAATTGAAAACACCCATGAAGCATTAGCAGCAGAATCCATCACCACCCCTCAATTTTTCCAGTTTTTCCACAATCCGAAAACCCAATTCCCCACAATACGATGTCGCTCTCAATCAAGACCCTACCTTCAACAATCCCCAATTTCCACCAAATCCTATCTTCTTCACCGTCCCCTTCCTCGCTCTCCCTTCCAAGGCGCGGCCTCATCGCCTCCGGGGCCCGCACCAGGCCACCTTCTTCCCTCCTCCGGTTGAGGTGCTCCGCCGCCGCCGACCCCATCCGCAACCTCGTCCCCACGGTGGTGGAGCAGACCTCCCGCGGCGAGAGGTCGTACGATATATTCTCGAGGCTCCTCAAGGACCGTATCGTCTGCATCAACGGGCCCATTGATGACACTACTGCCCATCTCGTCGTTGCTCAGCTCATCTTCCTCGAGGCCCAGAGCCCCACCCAGCCTATCTACATGTACATTAACTCCCCCGGCGGCGCCGTCACCGCTGGTTTGTTTTCTGTTCGAAACCCTCCTCTCAGTTTTCCCCGTTTCGATTTTTGTGTATCAGGATTGACTTTTTGCGTAGCTTTGTCTTTCTTTTTTTTTTTTTTTTGCGATGATACGTAGGTGAGTCAACTTAATTACTTTAGCTTGCATGATTTGATCATTTGGGTTGGTTGATTTTCTATTGTGCTTGATAAGTAAGTGTTCAAGTTGCAAAAATTTGGGTTTTGATAGTGGTGGAAATGATTTGTGTTTTTTCATGCAGGCCTTGCTATTTATGACACCATGCAGTACATAAGATCTCCGGTCAGTACCATCTGCTTAGGACAAGCTGCGTCTATGGGTTCTCTCCTTCTGGCCGCAGGGGCCAAGGGCGAGAGAAAGGCGCTTCCTAATGCTACTGTTATGATTCATCAACCATCGGGTGGATACCAGGGGCAGGCAAGGGATATGACAATTCATACCCAGCAGATAATGCGGATTTGGGACAGGCTCAATCAGTTGTATGTAACACATACAGGTCAGCCATTAGATGTAATTCAGAAGAATATGGACCGGGATTACTTTATGAGCCCTGAGGAAGCAAAGGAGTTTGGGATCATTGATGAGGTGATTGAACGAAGACCGGTGGTGCTGGATGCTATTGGGAATGAGAAAAAGGAGAAGGGTTCAGATTAGGTAAAGACCACAGGATCTCAATGGGAAAGGCTTTGCTATATTTGAATTTTGCTCTCTTATGTTATTGGATAGTAATATCTCATGGATGATTGATTTGAACTATGTGCTTGGTTGTTGTATGAGAGATGCCATGTCCCATTGCATGTGTAGCAAAATAATCAGTTCAGTTGCTCTTTCATGTTCTAGGGACTTCGATTTTGAAGAATTTGATTGGTGCTAGCGTTAAAATACTCATCCTATTGCTGTACTGAGACTAACCATTCCTTTCGTGTGGTATATGAACTATATGCCTCATGATATGTGCAGTTCCCACTTGTGTTCTTATTCTTGCTAATTTTTGCTCAGAACCTTTTCTTTGTCTCTTCTACTTATTATTATTTTTATTATTAGAATCATGTTCTGCATTTGCATGATTGTGGTCAATAAGATGTTTCAGTATGAATAAAGGATCATAGGGCTATGATGACTCCTAGCTGTTCCTGGGTTATTTTTGAATCCTGCCACAGCTGATTTGACAATTTTGGGCTTTGGAAATTAAGACACACACGCCCGCCAGCCCCCCACCCCCACCCCTGCACCTGTATCAGTAGATGTTGCAGCTTTGGTGCTGGAAAAACGGTTACAAAGGTTTCTTCTAAGGATAGGGTTGTTCGTGATGAATAATATACATGTTCAACCAAAACAATGTGAACAGTAATTGAGACCTGATTTTATATTGATGTTTTTTTTATGCTAATATATATGGTGTTGCACAAAGTGTTTATGATGGGGCTGTGTTTCTCATGAAGAGGTAGGAAGTTGATGAGAGAAAATGTGTGCCTAAGTTTTGGTTATTTATGGTTGGAGTTGGCCTGAAAAGAGTTGTTTTCATATGGAGATTGACTAGTAGTGGTTTTTTTTCAGATCTTTGGGATCACGCCAGGTTGTCTGAATGTCTAACCTATGACAGGAACAACATAAATCAGTTATGAGGTTTCCCTTCTTTTCTGTTCTCATTTTAAAGCTACAATGAAGTTGATTTATTTCACTTCATCAGGCTAAATCCACAAAGAAAATTGTGCTGGAGATGCACGCATGTGCTTCAGCACCCAATCATGGTTACTCATTTCACTGATTGCGTTTTGGTTTTTCAACTCCTTTCATAGCCTAGTTTTTTTTCTTTTTTTTTTTTTTTTTGCTGCTGTTTTCTTCTGGGTTGCAAGCACTGGTAGAGACAAGAAAGACAAGGGAACATCTCTATGCTAAATTCCTCCTTTTGCTGCTATCCTTGTTAGAGTGCGGAAGATTTTTTCATCTTGGTTTTCTTGATTTGGTTGTATCAGCATTGAGCTGTTATTTTTACCCTCGTTATCTTATCAACAGATAATGTTAGGTTAACGAGAGGAATTCTTATTGTATTGCTTAGGTTTGATTTTGTATAATGTCCAAGACGAGGTCCAAATTCCCATTATGCATGAATATTTTGTTTATTTGCATTGTCGCGCGCTAGAAACACTTGCTCCCACCTCCAGTGGTTAAAGGCCTCGGGAGAAATTGAAGGCCTCCATGCTTGTTTATCATGTTCGGTTCTGGAGAGAGAATCATGTGTTTTGGATGCAGATGAGCAAAATAATGTTTTGAACTTTTAAAACATGAAAGAAAAAGTTCGCAGATGCCATATATATGTTGCTAAAGAAGTGATATTGTCCCCCCTCTTAAGAAGTACCACGAGCTTCCAGTCACTTGGGATGATTAGGTACAGAATATCTAACTTCTACTGAAGTCCGATGTTCTCCTAAGCATCTATGTTGGCACATCTAACTTTACCGAAGTCCGATGTTTTCCTGCAACAACCAATTTAACCAATCAACGCTAGTAAGACTAGAGGAAGAATTTTTGAAGACGAACCATCTCCTGTCCTTGGCATTAATCCGCTAGTAAGGACAGTTCTTCCCTGACGAACCATCTCGTGTCCTTGGCATTAATCCGCTAATAAGGACAGTTCTTCCCTTCAGAATACTTTGCCAAATGTAAGAGGGACGGCTACCAGTTCCTACATTGAGAAAGTTTGGATTAGGATAAAAAATTTAGCCTTCAAAACTTTGGCACAAAGGCTGACGGGTCTTGCAAAAGTCTCGACCCCTGCTTTGCAAGCATTTGAAAGGTTAAAAGTATGTAAATCCTTATAGCCCAACCTTCCTTCACTTAACTCGCCAAATGAATCTTTCGATACTCCGTGTCCCCCAGAAAAATCAACTCATCATGGAAGGTGAGTTCGGAACATAATTGTTTGGACAACATAAACACACTCAGCATAGGTTTGGCCACTGCTTTAGTTAAAATTTCTTTTCCAATATGCACGAATTATTTTAAACTCTTATTTGCTTCTTTTTTATTATTCATTTCTTCCTGAAGGAGCCCTATATGATAAAATTTTAAGAAATTCTAGAACAATCATAATCCTATTTGGCAATAAATATTAACAAAAAAAAGTAAGTGACATAATATACTACTTGGTTTTTTCAAAAGAAAAACAAAACCCAGCCCATTTCCATATATTGTATTTTAATAAAGTAAAATTGTTTCTTATAAAAAAAAATAAAGTAAACTTGTTGATTCTATTTTTTAGGTCTTGAATTCTACCTAATCCACCCAGAGAAAATTTCATCCTTTTCAATAATCTTTTTTGCCACCGTGCCTTAAATGCTTAAGGGGTATAATTGCCATACGAGTAAATAAAAGAACATATTA
The DNA here is from genome assembly GCA_028386065.3 of Turnera subulata. Taxonomy (NCBI): domain Eukaryota; kingdom Viridiplantae; phylum Streptophyta; class Magnoliopsida; order Malpighiales; family Passifloraceae; genus Turnera; species Turnera subulata. The sequence continues at coordinate 20,751 of JAKUCV010000610.1, read as the reverse complement.
GGATTATAGGATATATTAGTCATTTGCATAACAAAACAAAAAAAGTAGAGTGCTATTAACACCAGTGTTATTAAATCCAGACCGGGGGTTGAACCGTTCGGTCCTCCAAGCCTCGGTGTTTCGTGTAAATTAGCGGTGAGCAGATTTTTTCGAACCGACCGTACCGTGCCAAACCGTTCGGTATCGGTCGGTAGCGGTTCGAAATGTTCAGATGGTTCTACCGAAAAATCGGTAACTTACCGACCGATCTATGAGTCGAAAGATAAGCGGGATTGTATTCACATACCGCCGGTTAGGGCAGAGCAAATTAACCGAGCCGATACCGACCGAAAACCGACGGTATCGGCTCGAAATTTGGGTGAATCCTAGAGCCATCTATTGAATTTGTACCGTACCGTTAAAAGGGGAAAAAAGATCGGCATGATGAGCTTTGTACCGTCGGTTTTTAGTGTATACCGATACCGACAAAATGAAACATAAAAAGTATTGGCCCACCAAAGAAACACTTCCCCATCTCCACTTCATCTCCCTCTTCGTACTCTTCTTCTTCACCCACGGCACGACCCCTCTCTCTCCACCACCACCAACCCAACTAACCCTCTAATTTCACACCCACAAAGACTATAATCTCCTAAAACCCAACGAAAACCAAAAATAATCTTCCAAAATCCAACTCAATCCTCCACTTCCCACATCAAAGGCCTCGCCTTCAACTGCCTTGACTCCC